>OX608081.1:80530192-80643300 GCA_951509765.1 Sphenella marginata
TTTTTTTTTCTAAAATAAAGGCGCGGCAAATTTTTTTATTTTGCAGATAGTTTACGGCTAATTTACGGCAAATTTAGACGTAAGAATTTTTTTCCTAGCTGGTGTTTAAGACAGTTTTCCAAAAGTGGCACGCTAACTTCATATGAAGTTGGCGGTGCACTACCAAAAAAAAAATTTTTTTTTTCTAAAATAAAGGCGCGGCAAATTTTTTTATTTTGCAGATAGTTTACGGCTAATTTACGGCAAATTTAGACGTAAGAATTTTTTTCCTAGCTGGTGTCTAAGACAGTTTTCCAAAAGTGGCACGCTAACTTCATATGAAGTTGGCGGTGCACTACCAAAAAAAAAATTTTTTTTTCTAAAATAAAGGCGCGGCAAATTTTTTTATTTTGCAGATAGTTTACGGCTAATTTACGGCAAATTTAGACGTAAGAATTTTTTTCCTAGCTGGTGTCTAAGACAGTTTCCCAAAAGTGGCACGCTAACTTCATACTCGGTGTACCACCAAAAAAAAAGTTTTTTTTTTTAAATTTTTTAAATATGCCAGTTAACTACGGCTAATTTACGGCAAATTCAGGTGCAAGAATTTTTTTCCTAGCTGGTGTCTAAGGTGGACTTTCAAGGTGGCATGCTAACTTCACATGAAGTTAGCGAGCCACACGATATTTTCCAAAATATGGGCGCGGCAAATTTTTTTGATCCACGGATAATTTACGGCTAATTTACGGCAAATTATCCAATAGATATTTTTTTGCTACGTAAAAGTTGTCTTGCCAACTTCAGAGAGGTTGTCATCCCTCCTTCCGAAAGGAAAGAGAAGATGGGTAATGAGAGGTGGGAGGCATCATATCCGTAGATCAACCATCGAGTTGCACATCATTACCTTTGTGCATATTAGTCGCCTCTTACGACCGGTATGCCTACCGGGCATATTCTAAACCCCTATCCGCAGGGGTACATGACACCGAGTTTACTTTTTTAATTCACAAAACTGTTATGCAAAAAAAAAAAAAACTTGCTGATGAGGTGAAAAAAAGCATGTGTTGAAGACATGGATGAAAATTTAATCGACCTGTAAAGGTCTTATGCATTTTCTACCAATTTATTGAATTTCATAGATATCCTAAAATTTAATTAATACTTACCGTAGATTTCATACTTACCTTGGAATTGTATACTTACCTTGAATTTCATACTCACCTTACATTCGATACTTACCTTACAGTCTATACTTACCTTAAATTCTATACTTACCTTAAAACTTACCTTGAACATATTGTTATTATAAAATCCGAACCAGCCTAATGTAAAATTAATAAGAAAAATACCGCTTGTTTCCAATGTACTTACCTTTTAAGCGCGCACATATATACATACATACCTGATACATAACAAGAGTACCGGCTCAACCGCATCGCGAAAAAAAGAAGTAAAGTTAGTTTATGTTGAGCGCGCGGTTATCAAACTTCTTTACTCTCGAAAAACTTCAGGCGGATTTTCCTACAAGCTAAATATTTAAATTTGTTAGTGGTTTTTACAATTTCTCGGCAAATTAAAGGTGTTAATAAAATTAAAAAAAATTATTGTGAAATAGTAATATTAAAAACTTTTTGTACAAACCTTGTACAGTGACTGATTGAATTACTTAAATATAGACTTAAGATTAAATTACTGTGTTGGCTTTCTTTGAACAAAACGGCGTAAGTAGCCCCCTCCATCACCGTGCATAAGCGTGATACAGTGCGTACAGTGCGAATAATATACATGGTCCTTTCGTCGCCATACGAAGTGAATCAGCGCCTAGAAACCGAAAAAATTTTTTATTGAAAAAAAAAAAAATTAATAAATTTGAAACTTGGAAAAAATAGCAAAAAAGTGGTATATTGCGAAGAAAGGCAGTAGGGTGCTCCAAACAAGGAAAAAAAGTGCTGCAAATAAAAAGTGAAAAACTATTAAAAAAAAAAAAAAAAAAAATCCTGAAAAGACAAAAAAAAAGAATTATAAAGTGAAAAAGAGAGAAATTCACTGTTGGTGATCTGGAAAAAAAGAGGTTAAACAAGGTGAATGAAAATCCTGAAAGAAAAAGAAGGACAAAGTTTACATATTATTAAAAAAGAAAGGTTTAAAGTATAGTTTTTGGAAAAAACCAAAGGAAAAAATTATAAATATACCTGAAATAGAGAAAAAAGTGTAAAACATTGTGCACTTAAAGTTTAAAAAATCATTATCCGCAATCTGGAAAAAAAAAGTACAGAAAAGAAGAAAACTGAAAAATAACCTGAAAAAAGAATAAATTAGTAATAAAAATCCTGAGGAAGAAAAGAAAAATAGTTAAAAGCTGGTGAACTAAAACAGAAAGAAAATAAAGTGTACAAAAATATTTTTCAAAACCTTAAAAAAGAAAAAAAAATACAAAAAATCCTAAGGAAAAAATAACAAAGTGCACAAAAATTATTTTCAAAATTCGAAAAAAAAAAAAAGAAAAAATAAAAAAGGCAGTGAAGCTATTATATTATTTTAAACAAAATTAAATTAACTTAATTTGGGAAAAAAAACATACATTTTTTATACAAAAAATTTTTGAAAACAAAAGAAAGAGAAGGAAAAAATTAGAAACAATTACGTAATTACCTATGAACAAAAAATTTTAATTAAAAATTGAAAGGTAAAAACGAATAACACAAAAACCACAAAAAAGGTACAGTCCACAGAAAAACCAAAAGTTCACCAACATCAGGAGAAACCCCCGTTACAGCAGAAGCCACCATCCATTAGAAGACACCCCGTTACGAGTAAAACAACAAAAACCCCGCAGCAGAAAAAAGGTAGTCGCCCGACCAAAGTAAGTGCCGCTAAAATATTTTAACCCATATTTACTCTCTATATACCCGATTTATATATCGAATTTATATAACGCACATGTATGTTTATACATACATAAAGAATTTATCCTCACCCTACCCCACTTACTTTCGTTAAAAATATATATACACCTTATACCACATAACGATAACCCCTCTCAACGCCGCCAACATAAATTCAACAAACGGAAACAACGGTCAAAATATCCCCTTCTCCCCCTCAACTCTTACATTCAGCATCATTGGAACGCAACAAGAAGCTGAACATCTTTACTTATAGAAAGGTCAAAAAACCATATTTGACAAAGTTAACCAAATCGTTGTTTCCCCTTACGTTCATTTATCACCTCAATAATTAAAAAAAAATTTGCACTCTCACATATACAAATACACTTGGACTCAGAAGCGCTGAGACAAGTGCAGAATTTCCACCCTCACAAAAACCTCCAAAAAATTAAACTCATTCCAACGAACAAATACATATTTGTACTTAGAAGCGCTGAGACAAGTATATAAGCGATAACTGGAAAAGAACACTGCACGTACATACATATATATACATTCCAACAAGTGCAGCGAGCTAGCACTATACAGTGGGCCGCACCCAATAAATCCACTAGCAAAAAGACAGTGGGCAAAAACCCAAAATAAAGCGTATCCAATATTTTTTTACAAAAATTAAATAAATTATATTAAATTAATTCAAACCCAAAAGTATTAAATATACTAAATAGTTAAACCCTTTTTGTACTTCTATTACAAAAAATCTCAAATATATTCTGGTGTACCTCTTAATACCCAGGTTATTAAAAAATAAAATTTTCTTGTGTACTTCTAATACACAATCTCTTAAATATACCCTCGTGTACTCCGAATACACAAATAACTCTATATTCTCGTGTACTTCTGATACACACTATAGCAAAAACTTCTCTCGTGTACTTCTAAAGACACAATTAAATAAAACCCTCTATTAAAAATGGCTGAAGAAAAAGCTAACACTCTAGCAGCAGCCCAAGGTGTCAAAACGAGGCAAAAGTCGCAATCGGAAGAAGAAGAATTTACACAATTAGTGAAAAAATCCCTATTCGAGATATCGAAACTCGAAAAATTCTGCGCGAAATATTGGACAACCCCAGAAAATAGCCACACAAAACCCAGCCTGAAAACCTATACGGAAGAACTCAACAGGCTCGTAGGATTAGTGGAACGAGCGTATGAAGCGGCATACATGAACGGCACAGAAGACAGATCCGGATCCCTAAAAACACTGGACGCAAAATATGACGCTGCGATGGGAAATAACATCACCACCAAAACAAGAATAAATGAGCTGCTCGCAAAATTGGAAACTCCCTCCAATCCTCAATCAACCAGTCAACAGCAACCCCCTCAGCCAGTTGCAGCGCCACAGCCAGTTGCCCCACCTCATTCTGAACCCTACCTTAAAGTCCCTGCATGCGATACCGAAGTGTTTCACGGTGGTTATGAAACATGGCCCTCTTTCAGAGATATGTTTACAGCTGTATACAAAAATCACCCTAAACTGTCTGAAGCCCAAAAACTTTACCACCTGAAGCTAAAAACCCGTGGAAAAGCAGCCCTCATTATACAAAAATACCCCATGAACGACCAAAGTTTCGAGCTAGCCTGGAATGCACTAAAGTCAAGATATGAGAATCGCAGAATTCTCGTAGACAGCCAATTAAAAACGCTCTTTAATTTGCAGCCTGTCTTTTACGAAAATGGCGAAAGAATCCAAGAGATTCAAACAACAATAAATAACTGCATCTCGACACTAAACTCCAACGACGTACCCACTAGTAATTGGGACCCCATCCTAGTTTATTTATGCTCCTCTAAGCTCCCCAACGAAACTCTAGCTTTATGGGAACAATCTCTAGAGTCCAGAAAAGAATTACCCCTCTGGTCGGAGTTAGATAAATTCCTCACGACTAGATATGAAGTCGTGGAACGCCTAGGCACTTATAGGCCCAGTAAGCCCCGAAACTCAAACTCGATCTTCACCCCTCGATCGTCGACACCCCATAATCAGACGAACAACTTTAAAAATAAATCTCACTCGTATCTTAGCGAACAAGCCCGACCAGTTTCCTGCAAGTTGTGCAATTCAAATCACTCGATGATGAATTGCGTTAAATTCAAGCAACTTAGCGTACCAGAGCGAAATAAGTTCGTAAAAGACAATAATTATTGTAAAAACTGTCTAGCATTCTCCCACTTAGAAACCGAGTGTTGTAGCAATTTTAAATGTGTATACTGCCAACAGCGACATCACTCCCTGCTTCACTACCAAACATCTCGGCCAACGCACCCCAATACCTCGCGACAATCTCAAAGAAGAAATCCCTTCAAGGACCCGCCCCAAGCAGCCAATGGCCAGGACAAAGCCTCTACCTCTAATCAGGCAATGCAGTCGCAAGAATCGCGCACTGAAACCCCACCTACCAAAGAAAATAGAACCCTAGCTCACTTCTCCAGCAACAGAGAGCAAACACTATTGCCCACAGCAATTATTCCCATTCTCCAGAAAGGAGAAACCTTTCAAGTCCGGGCATTAGTAGATCAAGGGTCCCAAAAATCGTTCATCTCCTCTCGAATCCAAAAATTGCTAGGTCTACCCACAAAGAGAATAAACTACCAAATATTAGGTATGGGCGGACGAGTTGTTCAGAACTCGAATAAGATATGCTCTCTGACAATTTGTTCTGCTGATTTAAAGACCCAAATTGCCACCCAGGCAATAATCTTACAGCAATTGACCCACTTCCTGCCATCATCCAAAATAGAAACTGAGGAACTTCAAAATTTCCCGTTTCTAACATTAGCAGATCCCAATTGCCTCTCTCCAGGTCGAATTGATATGGTAATAGGCAGTGATATACTCCCAAAAATCCTCCTACCAGGTCTCGAAGCCAGCGTTTCTGGAGATCTAATGGCTCAAAACACCATATTTGGGTGGGTATTGAGCGGCCCAGTTACCGAACAAAATTCGAATACTGAGCAAATTTCGACTTTCTCAACCCACGTAGTTGAAAATCCGGATGACTCCCTGAATGGCCTCCTAAAACAATTTTGGGAGCAAGAAGAAATTGTACCCATCACATCCCTCACAGATAGCGACACGTTCTGCGAAGAGCTGTACAAATCGACCACAATTAGACAAGAAGACGGTCGATATATGGTGAAACTCCCCTTTAAACAAAGCTTCCCACAAACACTAGCCCTCGGACATTCACGACCAGCAGCACAACAACAATACATTAGCATAGAGCGGTCGTTAGAGAAGAAACTCGAGCTAAAAGGAAAATATTCCGAAGTGTTGGAGGAATATTTAACCATGAATCACATGGAACCCGCCTCACCCCTCGAAGTTATCAAGGAAGGAAAATACTACTCCTTTTATTTACCCCATCATGCTGTCATGAAACCCGACAGTAAAACTACCAAGGTGCGAATAGTCTTCAATGCCTCCAAACTCTCTCACTCAGGAAGCTCATTGAACGACGTATTGCACACCGGCCCAACTCTACAAAACGACCTGATGCTAATTATTTTAAAATGGCGCCTCTACAAGTTCGTTTTCAATGGCGACATAGAAAAAATGTACCGCCAAATTCTTGTATACCCCGAAGATCAAGAATACCAAAGAATTCTCTTCCGTAGAGGTCCCAACTCTAAACTCGAAGACTTCAAATTAAAAACTGTCACCTTCGGAGTTAACTGTGCCCCATATCTGGCAATTCGTACCCTCCACCAGTTAGCCGAAGACTCCCAAGACGAATTCCCTATCGCCAGAAATGTACTTCTCCATGAAACATATGTAGATGACATCCTCTCTGGCGGACACGATTTACAGTCCACACTTAGCTCAATGACCCAAGTTATCGAAGCTCTCAAATCAGCCGGTCTCCCCCTAAAGAAAATAACGGCTAATCACCCGGAAATATTAAAATCAATTCCAAAAAATGATCTTCTCGATGAAGATTTTCTAAAGTTTCATGATGTCAGCTCTACAAAGACGCTTGGAATAAAATGGAACGCTATCAATGACGCCTTTTCGTACTCGTACGACCCCATACCGTCCGCCAACTCACACACAAAGCGTCAAATATTATCGGCAATTGCGAAATTGTTCGATCCGGCAGGATGGCTAGCGCCAATTATGATACCAGCCAAAATGCTTCTCCAACAACTCTGGTTAGAAGGAACCGGCTGGGATGAACGAGTTAAGCCCCTCGCACTCCACAAATGGAATAGGTTTCGCGAAAATCTCCCCGCGATTAGCACCATTCAGATCCCTCGATGGGTCGGATTCGTTCTCGGCAAACCCTATCAAGTCCACGGATTCTCCGATGCCTCCGAAAAGGCATTCTGCGCCTGCGTATATTTAAGAGTGCAGGACAGCGAAACCCACTTTATAACTCATTTGTTAGCAGCAAAGAGTAAAGTAGCCCCCTTGAAAACCGTGAGTCTTCCTCGACTAGAACTCTGCGGAGCGGTACTACTCTCTAAACTTGTCAAACAGATATGCTCCAACCTAAATTTACTCTCAAATGATCTCATCCTCTGGTCCGACTCCTCCATCGTTTTAGCATGGCTAGAAAAGCCACCTCACGCCTGGAAGACCTACGTGGCGAACCGGACGACTGAAATACTCAACAACGTGAGCAATGCTACATGGCGTCATGTGTCCAGCGGCGATAACCCGGCAGATCTTGGTACCCGCGGATGCAAACCCCAAGAATTGGCTGAATGCCCCCTCTGGTGGAATGGCCCTGAGTGGCTATCGAAATCTCCCAATCTGTGGCCCAAGGCGGTTCCTCAAAACCCTCCTAATCCGCCAGAACAAAAGCGCGTGGAAACCTTCCTTACTGTGGAAACACCAGACCCATTAGAGCGTTTTTCATCATTCGGCCGAGCCCTCCGCGTCCTGTCGTATGTATACCGCTTCATTCATAAAGCGAAGAAACGACCAATTCCCCCCACAAGAGTTCTTCTGCAAGAAGAAATTAGCCACGTAAAAGAGCGTTTAATCCTCCAAACCCAACAAGTCTATTATGCGGAGGTCATATCCTCATTAGAATCCTCAAAGCCAATCAGCAAGAAAAACTCACTGCTATCACTCAGTCCGATGTTAGACAAACAGGGTATATTGCGCGTCAACGGACGCCTCAGTTACGCTGCCCTTAGCTACAACGAAAGGCACCCAATTATAATTCCCGAAGCCTCAAGATTCTGCAAACTATATCTCGAGTTTGCTCACACCCTCCTACTCCATGCCGAAAAACAACTGATGATCAGAATGGTCCACCAAGAGTATTATATTCCCCGCTTAAAGCAAAAGGTAAAAGCTTGCATTTTTCAATGCAAGACCTGCACGATCTATCGACAGAGGATGAATTCCCAGATCATGGCCGCATTGCCAGCAGAAAGATCGACGTACACTCTACCATTTCACACCACAGGAGTCGACTTCGCTGGCCCATTTCTGGTAAAAACTTCCTCTCTGCGGCGCGCCTCTTACGCAAAAGCCTATGTCTGTGTATTCGTTTGCTTCTCCACAAAAGCAATACATCTTGAGGTCTGCTCAAACTTAACCACGGATGCCTTTATGGCCGCTTTTGCCCGTTTTGCCGGCCGCCGCGGCCTCCCTCATAAAATCATGTCCGACAACGGAAAGACCTTTGTCGGCGCTCATCGAGCGATACAAAAGGAAATAACTCTCTTTCTCAACGAAGCAGCGCAAGATATCTCCGAAAAATATGCTGCCCATGGACTCTCGTGGCAATTCATCCCCCCGTATGCTCCTCACATGGGTGGTCTCTGGGAAGCAGCCGTTAAAAGCTTCAAGACGCACTTAACTAAAGTCGCCGGAAACCATAAGTTCTCCTTTGAAGAGTTCACTACCCTCATCGTGCGAATTGAAGCAGTCCTTAACTCCAGGCCTATATCGCCCATGTCTGAAGACCCTACAGATCTACTCGCGTTAACCCCGGGACATTTCCTGCGTGGAGCCCCGTTGCTTTCGCTGCCAGAACCCAACGCGGAAGGTCTTAGCATTATGCATAAATGGCAAATGCTCAAAGTTCTCCACCATCAATTCAGCAATCGCTGGAAAAACGAGTATCTACAGGAACTCCACAAACGACAAAAATGGAAAACCAAGCAACCAAACCTAAAGGAAGGAGATCTAGTAGTCGTCAAGGATGACCTCTTACCCCCCAATGAATGGCGACTAGGCCGTATTTGCAAACTGCATCTAGGACCCGATAAAAACACTCGCGTGGTGGACATTCGCACGCAAAGCGGAATAATTACCCGTAACATCACTAAGATATGTTTATTACCTCTCTCATAGTTATCGTTGGAGGTTACTCTCACCACTCTCAACCCCCTTTTTTTAATCCTTAGTTTAACGTACTAGCTCATTTTTCTATTACCGTTTTCTTCTACAGATCGCATCATGGAACTGGGAAGATGCCGCCTGTGCTGTCGCCCCCACTCGCTACGCCACTGTCATGCGTTTTTGGCTATGACGCCCGCAGAGCGATATGAGTCCGCTCGCGTCCACCGTTATTGCATTAACTGTTTGGCTACTTCTCACACCACCGGTGCATGTAACTCCTCTGGCACCTGCCATCACTGCGGCAGAGCTCACCATACGCTCTTGCACCGTCCGACCAGCACTCCGCCGACGCGCACCAGACGTCCAACGCCTCCACCACCAGTGCGTCAGCGGCGCGAGGAACAGCGGGCAAGAGCCAGACCCCGCACAATCGAAAGAGCAGCGGTTCGCCAGCAGAATCGAAATGGCAACCAACGAAGTTTAAGGAGACTATTCAATACCGCCAAAAGCACGATTGAGAAGCTACAAGAGCTCTTGCATCTAACTACTCCGCAGGCCGGCCGCCATGTTGAAGACATGGATGAAAATTTAATCGACCTGTAAAGGTCTTATGCATTTTCTACCAATTTATTGAATTTCATAGATATCCTAAAATTTAATTAATACTTACCGTAGATTTCATACTTACCTTGGAATTGTATACTTACCTTGAATTTCATACTCACCTTACATTCGATACTTACCTTACAGTCTATACTTACCTTAAATTCTATACTTACCTTAAAACTTACCTTGAACATATTGTTATTATAAAATCCGAACCAGCCTAATGTAAAATTAATAAGAAAAATACCGCTTGTTTCCAATGTACTTACCTTTTAAGCGCGCACATATATACATACATACCTGATACATAACAAGAGTACCGGCTCAACCGCATCGCGAAAAAAAGAAGTAAAGTTAGTTTATGTTGAGCGCGCGGTTATCAAACTTCTTTACTCTCGAAAAACTTCAGGCGGATTTTCCTACAAGCTAAATATTTAAATTTGTTAGTGGTTTTTACAATTTCTCGGCAAATTAAAGGTGTTAATAAAATTAAAAAAAATTATTGTGAAATAGTAATATTAAAAACTTTTTGTACAAACCTTGTACAGTGACTGATTGAATTACTTAAATATAGACTTAAGATTAAATTACTGTGTTGGCTTTCTTTGAACAAAACGGCGTAAGTAGCCCCCTCCATCACCGTGCATAAGCGTGATACAGTGCGTACAGTGCGAATAATATACAGCATGCCAGCAACAACATAAGCCACAAAACAAATAACTACAACAAATATAAAATTAGCATTTAGCAACAACATTAGCAAAAGCGCATTTAAACAGCTTGTGCCAGCGTTGATGATGTCATTGCCAATGAAGAGTAAACCCGACTATCGATAAACAATCGCGCAGGGGACGAGTTGGGTGACAACGTGCACTCGTAACTCGTATGTAGAGCGGTGATCGGTTATGGATACAATAGCGTATTGCTTATGGATATATAAGGGTTATCCAAAAAAAGATGTAATTTCGGGACACATTAATAAAAGAATTATTTCGATGTTTCTTGTTACGTGTTATTTAAAACCACTTCAAATTTCCAATTTTGATGACTTAATTCATTTTATCTATAAATAAAAATATAAATTTTCGGACTAAATAACATTTCCTTATTTAATTAACGGCTATCGATTAATCACAATTAAAAATTTTCCGGTTATTCAAGACTTGGTTACAAAACTAACTATAGTCAACTAATTAAAACTAGTTAATTCCTTAATTAGTCACATGGCTATCGATTAATCGCAATTAATAATTTTCCGGTTATTTATGACTTGATTAAAAAACAATCATAATCGACTAATTAAAACTAGTTAATTCCTTAATTAGTCAGTATCGATTATTGAGAAATTTTCCAACCACCATTATCGATTAATAAAAACTTTTTATTTCCAGATTAGAAACAACTTCATTAATTGTAGCATTACAATGACCGTAAAACAAAAACGCGTTGTATAGAACAGTTTTGTTTTTTTTTTCGGTTCACCCTTATGCAAATTTTATACATATGTAGTATGTGTTCAAGTGAACTTATTTATGCAAAAAACGGTATAGAAGGGTATTCAACTAATAGAAAATAAAACCTTTACGCTTACCAGACACAAAACAAACAATTGCGAAAATTGACAGAGCGATCAATGTGCGGAGTAGCGCTCGTCGTCAGTAAAAAACGCTGATTGAAATAGCCGATAATTTGCAGAATAATTACTTTTGCTGTCTGGCGTTCAGCTGCATTGATCTATTGGCAGGGGCGGATTAAAATTTATGGCGCTCTCGATCACTGTGAATTGTGGCGGCAAAAGCTTATTTCCAAATGGAAGAACTGGAATTAAGCTAAATAATTTTGAAAGTTTTGCAGAAAAAAAAAATGATGAGTATCAGATACATATTTTGGCATATTGAGTAGTTGAGGAAGAGTTGCTCGTCATAAGGGGATCATTTTGCGGATGGTAGTTGAAGGTATATATCTATTTTTATTTAATTGCCTCTGGTTAAACTTCTCCTTTATTGAATTAGAACTTCCTAGTTTTGGGAAAAATTACTTATTATGAGACAAAACTTCCTTGTTTTGAAAAGAACATTTCCTCAATTGTTGTTTGAGCGCATTCTAGGGCCCACACAAGTCTCGTCTGGGGGCCTCACGTACTTTCTTTGTCTTCAATAGCTGACTTATAATGTATTTTTGTATGCATGAGGCACACGTTGGTCTGCCCTCATTGCTGACATTGATTGGTCGCCCTACGGTTACAAATTGTAGCAACAACAAACAAAAGAAAAACAAACTTTAAAGACAGCTGACAGAGGCAATGCGCAAGCTCAGCCGGCTTTGGGTGAGTTATGGATTATGTACCAAAAAAACCAAATGTTATAACAAAGCTGGAGAATGTGCGCTAAGATTATTTGCGATCTGTGCATAAATCAAAGAGTTTGCTAATTTTTTTTTCTAAAATAAACACAAGCTGAAAGGAATCATTGGCTTATCCTGTCATAAATATTTGATCAGAGCACCGTTACGACTAAAGTCTCTATATAATTTATAAGAATTATCTTGCCTTGAAGCATCCGCAGCTTGTACAGAGTTTGTAGCTAATAATATCAGTGATCGATTTGATTTAGAGCCGCAAGTAGCTGATCGCAGATAAATGACTTCAATGCATTCACCGCCTTTGGTTCAATACTCCTAATCGTCATAAAATCTCTTGCCTTTATCCATCACTTGAACTGGCTCATACACCCACTTTCTCTGCGCTTTTTAAGTACCACGAGCTCTGCTAATATTCCGCCATCAATCTATAGTCCAATTTGATTGTCAAGCTGATTGAGCAAACGTTAGAGCGCTTAAATGGCGCGCGGCCACCCAAATTGAAACGAAAGCTTCTAATGTTGTTTCTGCGCGTACTGGTGTGAGTATTGTGTGTTATGTAGCTCCACATCGCCAGCTGAGTCCACAAGCGTGCGTTTGGCTTTGTCTACTGCTGGCTATTTTGCATTCATTTCGTGAATTACTCCATTATCTAGGCACGCTTTGTAGGCTTTGAATTGTGGCACGATGTTAAGCATTTTTAATACACCCACTGCTAGTTTTGTTGTTTTTGTAGCTGTGGTATGCTTGGTTTCGCCTCATTTGCCTATGATCTTTTCTATGTTGCTGTGGCCTGTGCGCTGGCGAATCTCAAACGTGCCGCTGTCGCTATGCTCATTAGTGTGGCCTTTAAATTCATGTAAAACAAAAACAAATGCGAGAGTTGCACTCTTTTGTAACCGACTTACAAAACGTACCATGTACTTTAGATAACTTCTTCAATATGTACTCGATACTATCCGTCAACAGAGGGCGCTCGGTTGTCTGCGGTGACCATATTCGTACTGCTCAGTGTTCGGACTTAACATTTTTAATAACTTGTAGGGTGGCAGTCAAATACTGGTAGACGGTGGTTTTCGGGTACAATTTTGGTTGGTATTTTGCAAACAAGCTTACATTTAATTTTCAAAAGAAATTCTAAAATATGAAAAAAAAATTGTGTTATTTTATTTATGCATAACTCGCTAAGTGCTTACAAAAAAACCACGTTTATTTTTAAATGAAGGGAAATAGTTAGTCATTGTCAAGTTTCTCAGCTCGATAGTTAATAAATTTGCATTTTTAATGAAAACTCACAAGAAATACGAACATGCATAAGTCAATTGCTGTGGGGATCTATTAGTACCCTCTCATTGTGAACAAACGTCACTGAATCTATAAATATTTATTTGCAATTCCATTAAGCGACATTATGAGTAAGATATCAGACCACAACACACCTTTGTTATTACCTCATTTCAATGCAAAAATCTGCAAAATTCCGCCATTGGCTAACAGCGGGCGCTACAAAATGTCATAAATCATAGAGAATTCTTGAATGCATTCACCACCACCATGACACCATGATGATGTCCATGTGTCGTGGGTAACATATGAGTTCACCTTTGTACATACATATGTTTGTGTCTGTTAATGCCAGCAGTGTTTATAATAGCAAATAAATTGTTTATTGCAAAAATCATAGAAAATGAGAGAAAAACATAAAAAAAATATCCATCAGAAGTCAGCAAACGCCTACAAGCAAAACGATTGAAAATTTACATAGATTGATGTACACATACAAAACATAAACATAAACAAACTTAACAGCATAAACGAGTCATGATGTCACGGCAACAATAACAACAAGCACAGCAGTGCAAACTTTTTAAAGAAGCGTTAAAACTTTAAATTAAACAAATTTTGTGTTTTACCAAGAAATCCATCAGCGCATCAAATTTTCATGCTGACGCCATTGACATGCGGTAAATGTCAGCTGTCAGTGGCAAATGAGCAACAACTCTCTTATTTATTACTGTAAGTTTATTTTATTTTACAAATGATTAACATAAAATCGTGTGCAGTAAAAAATTGATGTGGCAGCTGGTTTCTTTAAATTTTTGTTTTATTCTTGATAATTTATTTCTTGTTATTTGTTGTTAAATATTTGACTGTTTGAACTCGCAAAATTTGAAGTTTGCACGATAACATTGGATCAGCGTGACATCATACTCCTTATCTTTTAGCGATAATAAGTGTCAAGTAAATATTTGGAATAACTACACTTTAATGACTGCGAACTCCTCTCTCTATACAAATAACTACGGTATAGGCATTCTGCAGAAAGCAGGTACTGAGTTTTTGAACAATTCCGGCTGGGTACTTTGAAAAGATTTCATAAAATATTTCTACTATGAAAATTAATTTTTTTTTATACATTTCATGGAAAATATTATTCTTGAAATTTAGGTCATTTAAAGCTTTGAATACTGTAACAGAAATGTACAGTAGGTTTAAGACGCGCCAAAATTAAATGAGAACACCTTTTTTTCGCGCTGGCAATACTATTCCCTTACAATTCTATAAATAGCGGCGTGAAAGGTGCGTTATTAGCCGCACTTTGGCTCTTTATTTATTTCTCATTTTTATGTACAACATAATTAATAACTAACAACTCCGCACATTTCGTTGACCATATTTATTGCAACCAAATTTACATGCAAATCACGTAACTAATTTGGGGGGCATTAAAATCTAATCGAAATTTATGAGCGACACTTGGTTGATGATGCCACCTTCTCACCGCCACTGTGGCCACCACGCTGCATAACAATCAAAAAATTAGTTGCCTATTTAAATGGCTGTGTTTTGTTACTAAAGCATAAATAATAGACAGTTTATTATGGCGCAAAAAACAAATAGACAATGTGGTCATTATGGCAGCTACCGTCTTTCTACAGAGACTTTGTAATTGTGGCTACAAAAATCTGCAATTTGTTTGACGTTTGTGCGTAAAATTCTAACACTTGAAAATATTTTACAAATAACGCGCTTGAAAATGATATTTTTCAGTAAGCATAACTGTTTCTTCTCTTTTCACCACGTGGTAGCACGTTTAAACGGCATTGCCACATTGAAAACTGGTGCAGTGACCGCGCAATACTCCACAATTAATTCGCGCACAATTCATTTGAGAAAAAGAATCTCATAATAATCATAATAAAGCACACATAAGTATTTCATTCACTTTGTTTTTGCTTTTCAAGTGTTTTACTTGTTTGCTGGCCAATTCTGTTCACTTGTCACCCTTTGTCTTGGTTTGTCAGCATAGAAAACAGCCGTAATTACAGCAGCCAGCCAGCCACTCATTAAGTGTCATAATCCAACCGCATTCGCACTGACAAAAGTCACACAAAAGTCAAGTGTGCGTGTCAAGACAAGACATTGTGTGGAACTTCGTGTAAGTAGGTTGACGCAAAGGCTCGTAACGTTTTTCATTTAGTTTGTCGAGTGGTTGATATGAAGGAAGACAACGCCTTGAAAGTCAACAAAGCTCGAGCTTAAGCAGAGGTAACGCGAAAACTTTATCAGTTCATTTGCGGCGTTGAAGTAAATGTAACTGGGTGTCTTTGTTTTTGTTGGAAATCTGGGAAGGGTAAACTGATATTTTCAATTATTTTTAAATAATAACTATCTCTGTCTGCACTCAGTATTACAGCCATGAGCCCAGCGTTGTTGGATTTAAGGAAGTCCCGCATTATGATTCTTCTCAGCCCACGGATCGGCCTACGAATTCCTAACTGTCACCACCCCGCCCCTTCAGCCACCTACATATCGTGCCCTTTTCTATTCAGTATGTGTAAACAAAGATACAGCATTCTAATAGATTCAGTTCCACTCTCTCAGTCCAATAGTTGTCCCAATCCAACTATCGACAACCCCTGCTTGAGCTTGGATGGACTCCGTGTAGGGTTGTTTGTTAATGTACTTTGTTTTTATAACAACTTTGAATTTTTAGAAAAAATTTAAAATAATTGTATATATTTTATTTTTGACAATTTTTGGATGATTGATATTTTTGTATTGAAATGTGGTATTTCAAAAATTTTCATTCGAAAATAAAATTTTAAAAATAACGAACACAAATATTTTAATACCATATTGGTATACTATACTCCGTTCTACGCTAACCTTCTACAAAACCCTCATAAGATAATTCTGAGTTACATCGCTTTCATAGAAGGTTTGACCACCTTGCGGAAATAGTCGATGCTTCCTAAATAAATTAAAAATAAAAGGAATAGCCATCCCCTAAAGCTATTTAAGTATTCCTTTTATTTATTTTTATAAATTTTCTTTAAAATGCCATTTTTACATCACCTTGAGACGCCTTAAAGGCTGCATGCAGAGCTGTAAAAATAATAAATAAATGCAAATAGAGAAGCCAGAAGATGCGCCCAGACGTAGCGGAGACAATTTTCATGTTGATTGCATCCGTCTTGCTTAAACAGAAACTGAGGGACGGTAGGGAAGTGTAACGCAGAGAGAAACAACGAACTATTTACCAACTAAAATGTTCGAACTCAACTCAAACTAGTCTGAAAAGGATAAAATCTACCAAGCAATCTCGAGTAGCCAGAGTGGTTTCCATCGCCAGAGTTCGAATTTGTGACCTCTCCCATGTGGATGGAGTACTTATATTTGATATATTTGCCCGAAAGGTTACAGTTGATATCTCGTAGGTTGTAATCATGTTCAAATCGTAGCTGCTATTATGGAAAGGTCAACTAACTGACTAGTTTGTGCTCATACTAGCGCTGGAGTAGTTTCGAACGAGTTGGTTTGACTGCAGCGTCCTTTAATTGTGCTCTCTGTGTGGGTGCACTTGACGGTCAGCATTTGACACAGTTCGAAATTGGCGGTTTCTAGCTCAAGTGTAGGCGTAATTTGTTTGTATTTTAAGACGGATAAAAATCAAACACACACACATACATACATATACGTAAATGTGATGCTATGATATTTGTAGGGTTGCTGCAAATTAAGGCAGTCGGTTGTTGTGTTTTTGGCGCAAGTGCAAAGCAATTCAAAACGCTGACGAGACGTTTATGATTGCAGTTTTGTTGTTGTGGCATTCACAGCTGTAGCTATGCAAATATGCGATTTAGTGATAATAAAAACAATAACAACAAACAATAATGTACACTAATGAAATGTAAGAAATGAGACAATAGTGGCAATCAGCGGCTAAAGCTATTATGAATTGCACAACCACACTCACACACACACACTCTCACACACACTATACATGCACCGTTTCTGCATTTGGACGTTGGAGAGCGTCCTTGTCCGCTGTCACTCATAATTTGCGACAAACTGCATGCCAGCAGCAAATCGTAGCTACACGAAAAGATTTATAATTTTATCACAATTTGGTTTAAGAAAAAAAATAAGAAAATAAATCAGCTAAATTTACAAAAACAATTTCTATGAGCTATTTTACGATTTTAGTTGCGGCTAATTAGCTGCGTGTAATTGAATCATTCCGCGAACGTGTTTGCCGACCAGCCACTGGCTGGAGCAGTTTACGTATGTATGTGTGTGTGTGCTCTGTGCTCTGCTCGTGAGCAAGTGTGGCGTGGGCGTTACACTGCAATTACTTTGGAAAATTGCATTTTAAGATTTTTTGATTATTTGCACGTTTCGCATTTTATGTATGTTGCACTTCAGATAGCATATTCACTCTTCTCGTGGTTTTTGTTGTTGCTTATGTTCAGGAAATATGCAATTTGCACTTAAACGACTGATATTTCTAGAGATCTCTGCGTGCGTCAGCAACAACAACCGTCGGCGTGCGGTTGTTATGGCGTGACAAAAAATATGTTGGCAACTCGACTTTTGCCATGCAGCGCCACTTAAAAAATCTTTTCATACAAAGCAAATGCAAGAAATATTTATCTAAAAGCTTGCAAGTGCTCCACATGGATTTAGTTAATCTGCCGTTTGTTTGTTCTCATTTTTTGTGATTTTTTTGTTTATGAAACTGTCAGCAGAGCCTTGGCTGATGTCAAGCTGACAAGCTGTTCCACATAGCTTTTTGCTGTTTTCTAGTATGACTTGACCTTCTAAGATTTTATATAAATAAAATAAAATTTGCATTTTTGTGATTGAAATAGTTTTAGCAGAATATAAACATACCTCAGAAGAATTTCTAGAGTCAAAATCCTATAGGGACTTAAAACTGAAGCTCTTTCTCCGTTTAAGATTAAATCAGCAACAAGATTTCAAGTCATATCTTTCGACATATTAACAAATGTTATGAAACACTCGACTCTCCTTTTAGGATAGTGCATGAAATTAGAGGTAATTTTTTTTTAGAAAGTTTCACTGGTAGATCTCTCAAACTCAATTTTTGTTCAACAGACCTTATTGTACTTTCATAATTTTTACTGCCAAAAGCCAACACGATTTCTATTGATTGAAACTCAGCGAAGTGTTGCATATCTGAAGGCGTTTCTTTATTTTTTTGCCCTCTTTTTAAACCATTTAAACACGCTCAAGATCTCCAAGATATCATTTTATGCGTCCATCGATTGATTGTTAACATGATATAACATAATTTTAGGCGCATTGTAGTCACAAGACATTTTCTTAGGCTTCTTTTCTGGAAAACCCGAAGAACTACCAACGAATGTCGGCGACTCATAGACAGACTTAAGAGGCTCTCGCCCACATCTTTTTGGAATAAATCTATTCAATTTAAAAACACTCTTTTATGAATTCCAAGATCTGAGTTTGGCTGTTATTACATGCTCTCACAGACTTCAGCTATGTATGTCAATAGCAGGTCAAGCAAATGTGCTTAAAACTGCTCTACTACTCCAAAAATAAAAAAATCCGATATAAAATCCAATTTAGAATTAGAATAGCGAAAAAACTTAAGTGAAATTGTTTTTTTTTTTATTTGTTCATCATCTTCTTCCTGCTAAAGTTAATCGCTATTTTGCATTTCATCAAATCAATTCCTAACAATATCATTGCATCTTTGCCTTCATCACATCCGCATGCCACACGACGATGCCAAGCCAACCCAAATTCCAAATTTAAACAAAAGCGCAACGAAACTGCTATTTTTTACGTGCATGTGTGGGTGTATGTGAGTGTGTGTGTGAGTGCATGCATGCCTTCAATTGGGACAAATAAGATCTCCAGCTGATCTTGGAATTTTAAATCAACGCAAATTGCACACGAAGGCAGCGCAAAATGCAAAACAAAAACAAACATTGAGCTACACATTCTGTGCCATAATTTCATTCTTTGCATTTGTAGGTGATTGTGAGTTTCTTGCCTTCCCTTTTTAGCATAAAAATACTAAAGCGCTTGACACATAAAATGTAGTAAAAAGCGATAATAAAGCGGCAACACTGCGATCCATTTAACGATCGGTTAAGTTGCAACTACTTCGGCAGCTCTTGGACCATTAAGTGCGACTACTCAAATCAGCCAGAAAAAATTGTGTGACTAGTTGCTGAAGAGAGTGGCTCCCCTTTCCCGTACAAATGGTCATAAATGATGCCAACTAGTAACGATTAAAGGTTGATGAAGTTATGATGTAGCATACTTATAGGGGCAGAAAGTAAACTTGGCCTATTGTACAGGTGGGGAAGCTAAGTCCCTCTCAACCAAAGAAGTGTATAAAAAAGTGAATAACGCTGTTCAAGATTTTTACTTTAGCGCCATGTTGAAATTGTTATTCCCTCTAAATATCATGCATAAGAGCCTGCATACTTTTAGGCGCTTTTTTTCAAATAATACGCTGAGGTGCTACTAAAAATGTTGTGAGCTATTAGAATCAGGACTTTTTCCTTGATAAAAGTAATTATTAGGGGCGACTGTGTCCACTCAGTCATAAAAGGGACGAATTAGTATACATTTTAAAATAAAAGAGACCAGATTAACCTATCTTTTACGATTCCCCCCGGGGTCATTTTAGACTAATTGAATTCTTTACAAAATACTATTTTAGTGGGTGTGTATGAGTACTTGTTGATATTCGTGTAATAATTGTAAAAAAAAATTATAAAAATATTTGTGCGCATTCTATGGTGCATGAACTCCTCTGGCGTACTTGACGAAGTGCATCAGCACTCAAATTATCTCATTTAAAATATTTGCTAAAATGTAGATAATATTTCTCTAAAATTGAATAATCGCTTGGCACATATCGCTCGCTAAGATTATCGCATAATTGTCGGTGCGCCAGTTTTTCATTTCCTTGCACGGCACACTCTCACAGCCACTTTACCGTCACTGCATCTTGAAAACGCTTCCTTTCCAGTGCCTCCAAACATTCTTTTGTGTGCTATTTTCAGTGAGATTTTCGAAGCTTAAATGAAGGAATGCATTTTGATTATTTACTGCATTCAACATTCAATTATTTACTTTTGAAATTTGCTTTCTTTGTTTTTGTTAAATATTGGCGCACCGCAGCAGGTGTGAAATGGCATCCGTTTTCAGTGCTAATAAATAAACAAACGAAAGTGTCAGTGAGACGAGACGGTTGGTTTGTGCAGTATGTATATTTTGTAGCAACAATTACTCATGAAAATTTTAAATGGGAAATGAGTTAAATACAAAGTCTTCTTCTTTTTAACGCTACAGCACATAAAGTTTTGTTGAACTCGTTCTGTAGGTAGGCAATGAGTAATAACAGCCAAAGTGAATTTTTAGTAGTTTTCAGTTAAGTTTTTCTTGACTGAACTCGAGGATTGAAAAAATGAAAACTTATTTGTCAACATATTTCAATAACAGCTTAAGTTCAATTAAGTAAAAGTTACAAAAATTATTTAAAAATTTTAAAATATTCAAAAAAAAAATGTAAAGCTACAAAAAACATAGAAATCAGGAACAATTTAGGCTCTCATAGTTCCAAAAATATCACAAAAAATTGGCATGCTTTTGTTTAAAAAAAAAAAAAAAAAAATTTTAAAATAAAAATTGAATTTCAATAATTGCAAGCGCTTATAATTTTTTTCCATTGCATATTTTTTTGTTGCTTTCAATTCACAAATTTGTTTAGACTAGCAGAATATATTTTCGCTAGCACCAAATGGAGTAGCTATCAACTCTAACACCTAAAAAATTTTTAAAATTGACTTTGGCTTTTCTACTTGCCGACAAAGCAATCCGTGTAGGCGTACATATTCATATGAGCATCGCTCGATTGCCATTGCAAATTATTTCTTTCAATAAACAAATCGATTTTTGTGTTTTTATTGTTTAATGTCTTTCATGCAAATACTTTGTTGTTGTTGTTACTTATGGTAATTAAACATTAAACATCTTCAATTACAAACGTCTACAGCCAAACGTCAATGTACAATAATGTAATACGTAGAGCATTGTTATTTATTATGTTCATTAGGGTGGTTCGAAAATGTGAAAAACTTATTTTGAAATTTTAAGCGAGATGTTTTTTAAACTTTTCAGTGTACTATACCATGCTGTTTTTGCAAAATTAAATTCTGCAAAATATGAAATTTGCTTTGAAAATTAAGGTTCTTGTTTTCAATAAATGAATCAACAATTAATCTTTAAATTTTAATTTATTTTTATTTATTGTATTTCAAATTTGTTCTATAGTATTTCCAATTTGTGGTTTCCTAAATTTTTTAGAGATGTATAACATTTTTTTATTTTGTTTATTTTTTTATAATTCTATATATACTGATACATTTTTTAAATTCATATTTTAAGTTTTATTTATTTATGGAGTTGTAGGGACTTTGATCTATTTATATACATATACACCTTTTCCATGTTTTTTAATTTTTTTCACTTTCTGCTGAGAATTCTAAAGCATTTTTTGCCTTTTTATCAACTCCTTGATAGCAGGATAATTTTTAAACAAAGAATAACTCTGCTGGAAAAACATTACAATTATGCCAATACACTTTTGGAACCACCCTAATGTTTACACAACCATAAATAGTGCTTGCTACACTCATCTCTAACATTTCATTGTGTCATTTACGAGCCGGTGCAACTGTAAAAATATTTCTTTTATGTTCACACCGCAATTCTCCATACTTTTTCGGCAACGTGACCCATTAACCCATTTCCGCCACAGCTGGCAGCGAATACACTTTCGAGCTGTTGAATTATTTCTTTGATGTGCCAAATTTGAATTTTAGTATCATTCTTCTTCTTCTTTAAATGGCCATCTAACCGCCTGAGCGATTTTGACCGTCCAACATAGCTCGCCAGTCATTTCTTCTTTGCGCCAACTGGCGCCAATTGGAGACCCCACGAGATCGCAGGTCGGTCTCCACTTGGTCCTTCCATCGGAGTGGTGGTCTTCCTCTTCCTCTGCTTCCACCGGCGGGTGCCGATAAGTATACCTTCTGGGCTGGAGCGTCTTCGTTCATTCGCACGACGTGGCCTAGCCAGCGAAGCCGCTGTGTTTTAATGCGCTGTACTATGTCGACGTCTGCGTAAAGCTCATACAACTCATCATTAAATCTTCTTCGGTACTCGCCGTCGCCAACGCGTAGAGGCCCATAAATCTTTCGCAGAACTTTTCTCTCGAATACTCCCAATGCAGCCTCGTCAGATGTTGTTAGTGTCCACGCCTCTGCACCATATAGCAGGACGGGAGCGATGAGTGACTTGTAGAGTGTGATTTTCGTGCGTCGAGAGAGGACTTTACTTTTCAATTGCCTACTCAGTCCAAAGTAGCATTTATTTGCAAGAGCAATTCTTCGTTGGATTTCTAGGCTGGCATTATTGTTGGAGTTTATGCTGGATCATTCAGCCGATGCAACTAATAAGAGCTACTAAGTGCATACAATTCTAGCATTTGTTATATAATGCTCTCTTCTTCTTCTCTTTGCAGGTAAATATTGCTTTGCAGCTTTAACTAAGCGAGTTTATTGAGGAGTTGAAGTTGTTTTGTAATGCTGCAAATTTGATGTGGAATCAGAAGTATGATTTTTATTAATTTTTATTAAATAACCAGAAAAAGGTAAAATATTTTTTGTAATAATACGACCACAGCGCCACCTGTCGATTAAAATTAATTTTCAACCTCCTGGACTCCCCTCGAATTCGCCACTGCGCAGCGATTATGTCTCCATAAATCGTATAATATTCCCTCTTTGTGACAGCTACAACCATATAAATCACTAACGGAAGTTATCAAAGAATGCGCAACAACAAAAGTGGCATGTCAGTTAGTTGTCATAAAACCCACCCAGCACAAACACCCACACCCACGCACGCTGCGCCGCACAACATGCTAATGCAGCAATAAAATTTACAAAATTCATCATAAACAACATGAAAAGCGCAAAACATTTATAGTCGCTTTTGAACTGTAAAAAGAGATTTCTAAAAGTGCTTTTAACATATCCACAAAGCTGTTCTCTGCCCCTGCGTCCTGCCGCTTCAACCAGCAAGTTTTCAAGGCGTTTAGTTTGTTGGTTGATTCATGCAACATTTCGCAACACAAAAAAAAGAAATCAACAACAATAAAAAACTTTGTTGACAACTGTCATATAACTGTAACTCCTTGGCCTTACCTTCAACGCTCAATGGTAGCGTGCAAGTGCTGCTGCTGGTGCTGGTGTGTGTGTGGGGGTGAGGGTGACGGCCTTCGACATTTGCCACTTAACGACTTTTCTTCAAGTCAAAAGCGTGCGAAACCAGCATAAATGTCAATGTTTACAGATCGCTTTGATTGTCACTCGTTTGACGCATACACACACACACACACACACATGCAGCATGTAATAGACAAACAGCACATTGTTTAGCAAGTTTTCCCACGCAAAGAAGAAAACTAAAAATTTTTTTGTGAAATAAAAAAGTGCAAAGAATTGAAAGCAGAAAGTCGTTTTATTATTGCAAATCGGCGGCAAACTACAAAAACCAAATATTTCTTTGCTATGTCTTTGCTCATTCACATATTTCATATTTTTTTCTTTTTTCTCTTTGAACGCCTACACGAAGTAGTCATGTGGCATGAAAAGCCATCAACACGACTGTTGATCCTCAATTTTTGATGTCTTTGCCAAGTAGTATCCTTTTGGCAGGACGAGCGCGCGTGACAGACAACGCCAGCGAGCGGCACGAAATCTCAGTTTGCACAACTTTGGTGGTGTGCGGGGCGGCAGATTGGTTATGCAGCGCACGTTTTGGCAATTTCTCATAAAACAAAAGGCCATTATTAGCGCCTGCCATAGCCATAGCGAGGTGACGATGTGTGCGAAAAAAAATGAAAAAAAAAAAAAATTTCAAACAACGAAATTAAGAAAAAGTAGCAAACGAGCACCCTTTACGAGCTGCTTCGGTGCAAAGTACGTGGTAAGTCAGCGCCGGCTTTCATTGTCATGCAGGCAACACTCCACCAGCCACACACTTTGCTCTTTCCTTCTTCATCTGTTTTAGCTGCGTGTATGTGTGGTAGGTGTAAGAACGTCCAGAAAAAAGTTTTACGCTTGCTCCCTTTGAGTTGCTGGTATTTATGGCAAACGACCGCAAATCCCCACTTAATGGCCAAGCAATGAACTAAAGCCGAGTTGACTTCAATTCGTGCGACGCGCCAACGCCAACGCCTTCAAGCAACTTTGCAACTGTTTGCATCCTTTCAGGCATTTGTCGCCTCCAGCGCGCTTCTCAACAAAGCCACTTAGACAGCCTCAAGTTTTTCTCGTGCTCACAATGATGCCAATGAACTGCTTGCGGTTTCCGTGTTGTAAGTTTGGAAGTGTCTTGGTTTTCACGTTAAACGAGCGAAGTGTTCTGCCCCCAGCATTGCAGAGTGATGTGTGAGTGTATCTATAGTTTTTGAAATAGAGTATCATTAGAAAGAAGTAAGCGTGATATTATTTTAAAACATTTTTTTTTTTTTAATGTAACTGTAGATTTTGAAAATTTTAAGTAGAAACATATTTTTGTATTATTTTCCATATTGGCCTTCAGCGCAATTTTTGTGAACCGGTGCTATAACTCTGAAGATGGCACAACGCTGAAAAAATTTTATAATTTACTAACAAAATATTAGCCATTAATTAGATTAAAAAGTGCATTTGAAAGCTTTCGAAATTAAAATAATTAATTCAAAATGTTTGTTGAAAAGGCAAAAGTTCTCTTAATTTATAAAACCTTTTTTTTGTGTAACCACTAAGCGACTTATGAATAAAATAGCAAAACATAATTTTTCAAAATTAAAAATTTTCTTGAAAATGAATTGTGAACTCAACGCTCACAAAACAGCAACCAAACTTAGACTCGCATATTTGCTTTTTGTCAGAAACTCAAATCTGTTTCTAAGCAAGCCGAACCCAAGAAAAACACCACGAAATATTTAATCAAAACGTGACTTAAACTTTCTTGCAAAACTCCTTAAATCATTCTCATTTCGAGCCACGCAAATGCGCTCCGATTACTGCACTTCGAACATTTGCACATTTGAGTTATTAAATTTGATATTTTTTACTTTGCGACCCTTCAACTTTCACCAAAAATCAGCTGCACCGCACACCAGCAAATATTCACGAACAAGTTAAGTTTCATGCAAAGGATTTAATTGCGATTACTTCGCAGGCAACGTGTAAACCACCAGCTTGTTATTGTGTAATTTTAGATATTGACTTGGTGCTTTTTTTTTCTACGCAGCCAACGCCAATAATTGCTGCACAAATCGATTTTGTACTTCATTCATCAGCCTGCTATGCGCTGCTTAGGTAGAATTTGTTTCAGCAGCGCTCGGACCGGCTGGTCTATCCTTTGCTATTAATTTTCACCTTCAAATGCTGCCAACAAGGCTAGCATATTAAATCTCTTTCTGTTTTTGTTGTAATAATTTTTTTTTTTTTAATTTTAATTTGGATTTATGCAACTTATGCTGAAGTTACTCGTGTGATCCAGTTCATTTGCATGGCTCAGTAACCACAACAACAACAGCAAACATGTATTTAGTGAATTTGCGAGCGTAGAATTTTCATTGAGATTTATGAGCATCTAATTTGCGTTGGAGTGTAAAACAAATGCTGGTTGGGAAAAGAGAAATATAATGGAAATAGGAAATTAATACGGAAATTCGAATTAATTTAATCTACTGGACTTTTTTCCAGAATTTTTTTGAGGTTGTGGGTTGAATGTGCTACTTCGTAGAAATAAAGAATGAAAGGAAATTAAAAGGATTTAAAAAAGTTCGTTGAAAAAGTACATCTGCTACATACAAACAGTCACGCTTTTTTCCTCTCTTGAAAAGCTGAATTATATGAAACACGTCCAGTGCCCAAAAGTATGCAGCATTTTATTCATAAAAATAAATTGGCTTTTTAAAAATAAATTTCCTTCAAAACTTTAAATTCTAAGAGCTTTATGAGCCCTTCTTTATTTTTTTATAATTTTTTTTTTGTGATTATAGTCGATAGCTACTGCCTTCAAATAGCAAACATAACCTCATACTTCCTTCAGTACTATTAACTCCATTTGATCTCGTGGATGCGTGGAAAAAAAAAAATCACTAAAAAATATCCGTCAAAAAGCTGCAAAAAATAACATTTCAAATATCGCATGATCGATCTTAAAAGCAAATTTTCAAGTCCTTACTCTGCTGCTTTTGAAAATCTACCAAAAAAAAACCTCTCAAATTCAGGTTGCGTATACGCCATGCCGACCCCACACGCTTTTGACTGCGAATATTCATTCTGCTTTGTGACCGCAATGCAACTTTACTCATTGCACACTAATCGCTGTCATTTAGCACAACAACAAAAACTCTTTTACATACGCCACAAGCGTTGCACTCGAAGCATTTCCGTTGACAAATAATTAATTTTGTACTTCCATGAATTGCATCGCCGAGTCAATTCTAAATTTAAAAAATGCGCCAAGTAGCTATGAGCTGCGTTGACTAAAAATTAGCAAAGTCAACTCGTTTAGTTTTTATTTATGATTTTTTTTGCTGCTAATAAAAGAGCAAATAAGCAATAAAATTTAAATTTATCACGCTTGGCATATGAAGTTTTTGTTTTTGTTTTTCGTTTTTTTAATCTAACTGACGTATGACTGGGTGCTGTTTAAATTATTTTTATTTTTTTATATTTTTTAATTGTTTTTTACTTTATTTGAGCTTCATGTCACACGTGCAAATTGCTGCGCTTATGTCATCGCATGAGACATACAACAGCAACGGCAGCAACAACAACAACAGCTGTGTAATTAACGGCCTATGCGCTGCGCATAGAAATGAACGAATTTGAGTGATGATAAGTTCGCTGGTTGTGTGTGTTTGTCTGTGCGTTTGCATGTGTGTGCATGTTGCGATAGGTGATAAAATTGTAATATTAATAGGTTAAACAAACAGCAATGCATATCTACTTGTTCCATGCATACATATGTAAAAACAGAAATGGGCGCACTGCTTCTGCATCGCTTGTGTTTAGTACACGGGGAAAAATTTTGGTCTACATTTTATCTGTTTAAGAAATTTCTCAATTTTTTTTAATGGTAAATTTTTTTGATAGTAAACTCCTCCTAAGATTTTCAATTTTTTTTTTATTTCGATAAAAAACCTAAAAAATCGAATGTGAACCTATCGTTTGCGAGATGGCAACCAAAAATTATTGATGCTATAATTTTTTCATTCAATATTTTTTAGGCCAAAACTTATCTACCGAAGTGACAAATAAAAAACTGCCAATGTTGCTTTACCTTATTTCAGAAAGTCCTTTTTTATCATTGAATAAGTTTCGAAGCATTTTTGTAATTGTTGTCGCTTAGTGTAGAGCACTCGACTTTGATGAGCAGGCAACAGAAAACCAAAAATAATTTCTAGCGAGAACCGTTTGTCTAATTTTCCCTCAAAAATTCCATTCACTCCGTGTTTTTTTTGTATTATTTTTTATTTTGTATTTAATTTTTGGTTTAAAATTGAAAAACTTTTTCGGAAACAGGATTTTAAGCCGGTTTCGATTTCAAATTGGGGCTCAAATTTTTAACCGTGTAAGCAAGCGACCACACAAATATCATAAATAATCATAACAAAAGTTATTCTCGAAGAACATGTGAGAGAAAAATAAACGGATTTGCAAGTATGTAGTTTGGAATACAAGCCATGTTATAATGTTTTAATGAAGCTAAAAAAAATATTTAAAAAAATAATTAAAAATACGAAAACATTGAACTTCAAACCCTACACACAAGAATTCTATTTCTTACTTTATCCTCGCTAACAAAAATTGATGTAATTGTTTATCGGCCAAGTTATTGAAAGTCTGTATGCTCTTACCTTGCAAGCACTAACAACAATACAATTGTTGATGTCTACTATCAGCAGGAAAGTTACTTTTGCTTATAGCAAAGTGTGAGCCTAAGTGGGTAGCAACAAAAGTTCGCTGAGTTGCTGGCTCTCAATACTGGAAGTTTCAGATGAGTAGGAATTGCAAAACGATTTCAAAGTGTATAACTAGACGAGACAATAGTCTCAAGACTAAAAAAAATTTGGTTGGTTTTCGGGAATTTGTTTTACATAACAAGAAGCATATGCTTGATATTTGTAAATAGAACTGAAGAATTCTTTGTAATATATTAAAAGAAATATGTAGTATATTTACTGTGAGCATATTTTTAGGCGCACAGTTTGAATACCTTTGTTTTTTTATGTTTCAAAGTTTTAGTGAATCGAACTTTAGTTGGCACCCATTAAATATTGTCTTAGTAGTTGGTAATAAATACACCATAACGGTTATAAACACACTTCTTTATGATATACATTTGATAGCTGACATGGTTCATTGACTCATTAGAGTGATAGCAATAAGGAAAAAAAGCGAAACTCGAATAGCAAACAAATTATTGATAGTTGAAAAATGTGGAAAAAGAAATCGAAATTGCTTTTTTAAAAATTTTAAACATTTTATTGTTGAAAGAATATTAACTCTCGGCACCCTGTATTTACACTGGTATTTATTTACGAAACATATTAACTAACTCAATGAGTGATTAACTTGAGCCTACCCCACGTCACATTTCAAACAATACAAATATATTTCTTCATATATGAGCAGCACATCCATCTAAACTTTTGTTATCAAAAGAAGGATGAGTATTCCCGCTTTTTCTTGCCTTTAATTAGGTCAACTAGGGATTAGGTACTGCATTTTATCTTTCTAGTACGAAGTGCCTAGGTACTAGCGCAGTACAACTTGAAGTATGTAATGATCTATTAACGTTTGGTGAATTAAATGATTGTCGGCCTTTCTTTAGATGTCTCATGGAATAGTAATTCTATGGACTATATACATACATACATATGTACATACATATGTATAAGCTGAAGAAATAATCTTACAATAATCACATCAACAATTTAATGGTTGCATCATGGCCTAACCAAAAGTGACATTGATCGCACAAGAAAAAGCCATATATCAGAATTTTTCCTTATGTCTTCTTTATAAAAAAATATCGGTTATAATGGTGCACCCAGAGCAAAAGAAATACACCTTAAACAATGCACAAATTTACAAGAGAAGTTGAGTTTTAAATTAATTCAACACATCTATGACATACTCACCACACAGTCTTAGCAAAGACGCACAAGCTGTATAAGTTCAACACACTGTTAAGGTGTAAAGCTTTCTGCAGACGCTATTTCAACTTTTACATTACTCTGCACATTATTCCGTTAATAACATTTGTATAACAGCACCCTTACATTCATGCAATTTTCTTTTCTCTTCCAGGAACTTAGCAATGCCGACTTCACCATCGACGACACCTTCGACATTGACCAATTCGATGAAGCACCCGTCGCGGCTGCAGCCAACTCAAATGCGGCTTTGATACGCAACAAGCGTAATCTGGATACCGAATCTCTTTTGGAGGACGAGCTACAACCCTTTGCGGCTGCGGATGATTCCGACGCCGACAACAGCAGCTGGCTGTCGCAAGGTGTGAAACGTGTACGTCGCGAGTTGAGTCGGCTTTTTGGTAAAGAAGATGCAACGCCGGCGCACGCCAAGCAGAGCCATCACCGGCGCAATCACAGCGCCAGTGGCGCGAAGCAACACAAAGGCGAACGCAAACACCACAAACAACCGAAGCATAAGACACAAAGTGTTGATGGTAAAAAGCAATCCAACAAGCTACACAATAAACATCATCCACATTTGTTGTTGCAACGACAAAAGCCACAAGACAATGAACAGGAAATCGGTGCAGCGCATGCAGGCAAGCAGCTGAAGAAGTTAGCGAAAAAGCATTCAAAGCGTCAGAGTGATTTCGAAGGCTCTGGAGTTGGTGAAGGCGATGAGGATTTCGAGGTGGCGCCAATGACTTCATGTGAGTACAATGCGGGTTTCTAAATCGTGTAGGGTAGTTTGACTTTTGTGTTTTCACTTTTTGTTTGCAGGGCGCACGCACTTTGTCATTAATGAGCCTTGGAATGATGCGTTGGCCGATTCCAAGAGCAACGAATTTCTCGAACTACATCGTCAATTGGAGATCGCATTCCGCGACCTTTTCCACTCAGCACATAATGATGAGGATTTGGATATTGGCGCAACATTGCTGGCTGTTACGTGAGTTTTCTGAGAGTACCAATGACTTGAGATCTTTAAAACAAATTTCTGTTCCGCTTTCGTAGACGCAGCAATGATAACTTCAAAATTTATGTCACCGTGCAATTGGAATTGCCCGAAGAGGTTAACGATTTCGAGCAAGAATTTGTCAATCACATTGGCACCTTCCATCGCTTGGGCAATCTGGGTGTTGAACTTGGTGATCGCTTTTACTTTAGAAATGCGCGCGGTAAGTAGAAGGGCGCACACATGGGGCAATGTCCCTAAAAACAAAGCTGGCACACTGAATTATTTTAAAAGCTCATTTGAGCTTTTTTAGTTAAAAATTTTAGCGGGATCCTCGTAGTGAAAAGAAATAAGTAACCTACTACCAGAAGTATAAATGTAGATTTGTCATTGCAAAAGCTTTATCAATAAGCTTTTGTATTCACCTAAAAAGCTGGCGAGCTTAAATTCAATGTGATCCCTAGAGGTAACGCAACTAATGGTTAAGAAAACCAAGCTCACATACCTTCTGTAATCTTACTCTTGTGGGATATCTGTTATGTATTCTAACAATTCGCAACTATTTTCTTTTGCTAATTACTCTATCGGGTTTTCTATTCGAATTTCTATACCTTCATAATTGTTTCCAATGAATTTCCGAACTTTTAAAGCTTTTCATTTTTTTCTTTTCACTTTTCGAAACACTTTGGTAGTTAGGAATTAATGCAAAAGTATTTAGTTTTATGTTATCAAGTTTCCATTTGATGTTATTGTACATCAGAAACTAGAAATAGTGTCCATAACCGCTTAGGTGAAAGCCATCATATTCAGTTACCATCTGTCTCTTTTTCACGACCATCAACCTTATCTTTAAATTCAACTTGAACTTTTATCATTAGACAACGAAGCAGTTGATTACGACGGTACTAATGGGGTGGAAGGTGAAAACGAACTACCCGATGCCACACCCAATTATCAATATGACTGCGATCGTAATCCGAATGGCGAATACCAATGTGCCGATGGTTCATTAATATCCTGCGCCGATGTTTGTAATCGCTTCCCCGATTGCGCGGACAGCTCTGATGAGGATATCCAAATGTGCGAACCTATTTTCGAGGAAGAAGAACGCCAAGAACAGGAGCAACTTGAACGTACCGCCGAAGAGAATCGACGTCGCTATTTAGAAGAGGAAGAGCGGCAACGACATGCGGAAGAAGAGGAAGCAGAAGCACGTCGTCGCGCTGAAGAGGAAGATAAAGCTTTACAGTTGGCCGAACGGGAAGAGGATGAACGTCGACGTGCTGAGGATGAGAGGCGTGCGTACGAAGAAGCAGAAGAGGAACGTCGGCGCGCAGAAGAAGAAGAAGAGAGACGCATTGGCGAAACCGAAGCAGATGAAAATCCCGTTACAACACAACCAAATGAAGAAGATTTCTATGAGCAAGCAGCACGTGAGCGTGCTGCACAAGAAGCAGAGGAGCGTCAACGTGAGGAAGCGCAGCGCCGTCGTGCCTACGAAACAGCGCGTCAACGTGAGGAAGAGGAGCGCCGTCGTGCTGAATATGATCGCGGCCGAGGTAGCGTTTGAGGGCCAACAATAGGCCACAAATTGCTTATTGCTTTCATTACTTTAAAATTATTTAGGCGCGCTCAATGCATTACTTGTTTTGGGTTGACTGCAAAATGGCTGTAAAAATATGCTTTATTAACCTCAACTAATGTTAGTATGGTTTATTATAACTAAGAGCTAACCCAACTAACTGGTAGTCTAACCAATAGCTGAGAAGATTGGGCTATTTAATTATTTCACGCTTCAGTAGTGTGTTTTCTAATTAGAACTCTAACAAATGATCTATAGGTTTCATTACTATTCTAAAGTCGTAAAAGCTTCTCAAAAGCTACCAAAAAGCTTTAGTGAATAACAAACTTTGTAGGTAGTAATACTTATGATTGGTAGCACTGTAACCTCGGCAGGAGAAGTATATTTCTTTGATAGCTAGTTTCACGAAGTGAGAAATAGTTTTTTTCGGGATCAGCTTTAATTTAACACTCTAGTAAATTTTAATTAATTCCGTGAAACCGGCTGAAGTCATTCAGAATCCATACCTCCATTCACCTTTACAGCTTCCAATTAATTTTTTGTTTTGTTTGTTCCTTTATTATTCCATGTTTTCAAGTATTATCTGTTCTTCTTCATCAATTCTCCTAATTTATGTTATCATTTACGTTTTAACATTAACTTTCAAAGCTTTTAAGTTTAACTAAATTATCGCATATTTCAAATTAATAGTGACATAATCCAAAAACTAACTCAAATTCGAAACTCATTTGGAGCTAAATTTTACGCTAAATTGGTATGGTGCACTCTTGAAAATTGTTAAGTTATCATAATGTGTTGTAGGAGCTCAGTGAGATACATTATTATATAGCTCTCTAACTACCATAAGCTTTCGCAACTCACTGGCGCAGATCATCTCGCCACCATATTCATTTTTCATGCCACTCAAACATCTCGTTTAAGCTTTCTTTCTACTTCCTGACTCCCAAGCATTATCATTCTAAATTCGCTCATTACTTCCTCATTCGTCCATTTTAACTGCGTCAAATCTGTGTTTTTGTTGTAGCTTTTGTGTGTTCCACCTGCGTAACAAATGCTTTATGAAATTCCACGTCTATGTGTTGGTGCCAATAATTGAAATATGTATGTATTCTATGTTTTTACGTCCTCTCTTTTTGTGTGCTCTCACGCTCTTAATATGCTTCGCGTGCTAATTAAGCATTGGACGACGACTGTCGTTAAACGCGTTTTATACAATTTTCTTATTTGGTATTTTACTATTTCGCTTTTGATAACTACAGACCCCTACGTCGAACCAACACAGCCCGATGCCACAGAACAGCCTGAGGGTGCTTCACATAAGCAAGGCTACGACGAAGGTTCTGGTGACGATTTCAATGGTATATCAACGGATCGTTCTACACTCTTCACGCCATCTATTGGGTGCCGTGGTGACGCTTCGTTCACCTGCTCCGGAACTGGTGTGCAAGTTTGCGATGAACAACGCTGCGATGGTCGCGAAGATTGTCCCGATGGCGAAGATGAAATAGGTTGTGCCGGAGATGACAATGATGATAAAAATGGTTACGACTCGGAAGAAGGCTATGAAAAGGGTATACTAGTTTTATTTGTGGCGTCACATCAACGCATTCTGTCAAATAAATGTTTTCCTGTTTTCCTCATTTCAAACCTCAATCCTCTACATTCCTCTAAAAACAACCAAACCTCTTTACTCAACCTTTGAAACCTGTACTCTACCCACTGTACATCATACAATGAATTGTTGAAATTGTGCTGTAGCTCATTTGTATTGTCCCTAGTACTTCTAGCGCTACTCTAGGGTTGCCATCTTAATAGAAGTGTTCCAAATTTTCTAAAAAAAAATGTAAAACAAAATAAATGTTTTCGGAGTTACCGAAAGTAGCAAATTAATTGAAAACTAAGAATTCCATATTAAAATTAATTATTTCAAAAACGTTTACTAACAAATTTCACAAACGTAATCATTTTGAAAATAAATAAAAATATATAAAAAAAATAATTTTCAACTGTAAATATTTGCAAATAATTTAATATAATTTTTCTGATTATTATTATTTATTTTTTTTTTTTGAAGTTTAGTTATTCTTCATTTGTATATTTCCATTTCAGTTTTTAGTCAAACAAATTCTTTTCTAACCTCATCATGAATGAACCTATTAACCGTTATTTGTGTATATCAAATTGCAAAACTTCGTGTACTAATCGTTTTTTTACCGAATGCTTGCAGTTTGTGCCGACTATGAATTCAAATGTGACGAACGCTGTTTACCCCGTGAGTACCTATGCAATGGCGAACGTGAATGTCTCGATGGTACGGATGAGGCGAACTGCCCAACTCAAGCACCAAGAGGTGAGTGAAACTTTTGTTTTTATTTTTATATTGTTTTGTGAACTTGTAATTATGCTATTGAGGAATTTATTATATAGAGTTATATTGGGAAAGGCTGATATTAAGCATGGGTTGACTCTTGGGGTTTTCTAAGCAAAATAGAAATAGAAAGATCGGTCCTCGTTTTTTTTTTTTTTAAATAATTTACTTTGTTTGGTTTCGTTTACAAATTTGCTAAATTTGATTTATAAAACTAAGACAGTTAAAACATTCAAAATAAAATAATTCACAAAAGTTCTATTAAATACAAATTTTCCTAAAACAAACGAATTTTTCGCATAAATTACACTACACTCTCGTTCAAGCATTGCAATTATTCTGAAAAAATGTTTCAACACAAGTTTTTCAAATTTCTTGTTAGCTGTGAAAGCAAAATGTTCAATTACAAATTTAAGCAGCGCACGAATTAATCATTTGGCAGGAAAAACTTAAGCACAAAAATCACAAATAAATTTTCGCTCATAAATACAAAAACAACAAACACTGAACTAACAAAATAAATACACCACAGCCCCCCATAGCCGCACATTGCTCATGAATATTATTATGTAACATTATCAAATTGCATTGTGTGGCGATAAAAACAATTTGTAGCAGATTAAAATTACACACACGCACTCGCACACCACTTCATAACTTCATAACCCAGACCAAAAAAGCTCAAACGCCCTCTAAAAGCTATTGTCGTATGTCGCAAGTTGAAATCCATTACAACAATCACACCCAATGGGCAACGGCGTTGTATTGTCAGCATGTGGCTTAAGGATCAGTGAGAGTTGTTGTGACTTACACTCATAACTTTTAGTGCATGTGTGTGGGTGTGTAAATATTGTGTTTGTGTGGGCGTGAGCATTGTTTGTTTTGTCTCACAGTTGCCTTAATTTGAAGCTGCTTTTTTCCTGTTTTGATATCGAGTGTCCTTGTTTGTTGACGCTCACTTTCATTTGTGCTGAGAATAATTTTGGCTTTGTGGGTGTATTTGGTAACTCTCAGACCGAGATTTATCTGCTGGCATGTTAACGAAACAGAAAGTGTCAAAAAAGTAAGCGAAACCAATAGAATTTGCTGCTGGATTAAGAGTTTAAAACTTGGTGTTAATGAATTGAAATGAAAACTAAAAAAGTTGGAATTGAGTTCAAATTTTATGCCCGAATATCTGTCGCTTTGACCTTTCTAACATTTCAATATTTAAAATTGGCTGAAGAAGTCGATGTTTATAGCTTGGTATAACTGCGAGGGGATGAGGTTTTTTCACTATCATAGAACAGTTTCATATACATGAACAGAAGTCTTCAGCACCACTCCGAAAATATTTTTTTTATTATAATTAGAATTTTTTTTTAATTAAAAAGTTTCAAGACAAACCCCATATAATTTCATTTCGGAAATGCGAGTTTAGCTGACAACAAACCATTGTTGTGAGAGCCTTATGGTTAACAGAACAAGCCAAAACTTTATCTCATAAAAAAGCCTAGTAGCTTCTGAAATGGGTCTATGAAAAGCTGTGACGTTTATTCTAAATATATTCTCATATCAATTCTAATGCATTGCTAACCTACTTTAGCAACTTCTTCCCCTTCAATTCAGCATCTATTCCATCATCACTACATTACAACATAATTGCACTAGAACACTTTGTTTTGATTAAGTTTTAGGAATTTAGAAAATTTTAAAAATTTATTTCTGTTCTCGCTGGATAAAAACGAATTTTTCTTCCTCTTCATATTTTGCATTTAAAGCAAAACACTCCCAGCGGGCAAATTCATATGCACGCCTTAACAAACGGATGTGCAAAAAACGTTAGTAACCCAGCAAACCATTAAAATTCACTAGGACGGTGAGGCTATGGTATTAGTAAGGTGCGAAAGCGGCATGGTCGGCTAATCTAAGCAATATATCAATCGAATGTGATATTTAAAACGTTAGTCGTTGGGTTGCATTCGACGTCTGAGAATATACTTTGCTTTTGCTTTTCTCATTTGGTTGCTTGGGATTTGTTGTTGCCAGTGTGAATGTGGGATGTAATAAATTGTGTGGCGATGGCTTGAACGAAAATGAATGCTCGCCAAATTCTAGCACTCACTCTGTTTTAGCAGCGCAAAAAGAAACCATTTTTATTAGAAAAATTTTCATAAGAAGTGCTTGCACTAACAACAACACAAATACAAATTTATAGCTGCTCTATGCTGTGGCAAGTTTTAATTGATTTTACAGCATTTGCTATTAGCTGTTGTTGTGTTTACTGTGGCATTTAAATGGAAATTCTATTTACAACTAAACTCAACGATAACCTCTTAAGCGTGCAAAAGTGCGATTTTCTTGCGCAATAAATTATGAAAATATTGCAACGCTGCGGCTGCTAGCAGAAAATTATTGATGTGTGTAGAGCACATTTTTGCGCTGAAAACCATTTTATGGCTTATTTCGTAGGAAAACAAATCGGAATTGCGTTTTTGGAAATTTATATGCAGCCTTCTTTTGTGTTAATAAACTATGATGACCATTCAATACCTGGCTGTATGTGTGAATGTCTGTGTGTGTGTGTGTGCCACATGCACGTGCTAACAAATTTCCCGCCAATCGGCTTTTGTTTACCAAAACACGCCGACTGCAGCCTTCAACACTTCGTTTACTTCCGGCGTCAATCGGACTCGAACGGTTGCAGTCGCAGTTGCTGCGCTGCTGAGGCTGACAGCACTATTGCTTCTGCTGCTGCTAACAGTAACGCAACTTAACAGCGCGCTGTTAAAACCAATGTTAGTGCGCTGCGAAGCTCTCGCACCTCAGCAGCCACCCACAGCCAACACTGTAGCCGCCAACCCAACCAATGCTAAACTAAACATTTGTGTAGCATCGGCTGTTGGCGCGCTTCGGCTCGCATTGTTGGTCGTGTTGGCGCGAAGGCAACACAGTTTTCCGCTGCCGCGTTTGTAGTGCTTCATTGCGCTTTTCAATGTTGGCTATGCTTGGTAGTGTATTGCGCTGGGCTTTGACGTCGGCGTCGCTGTGGCAGCACAAGCAAAGCGTTGGACTTTCTGGATCAGCACCACGTACGCTTTGAAGTAGCGCGAAATTTTCATATGTTTCAGTCGTACAGCAGACGTTAACTCGTGCGAAAGCTTTTTACGCTTGAAACTCTGTCGTGCTCGGTTATTCTGAATATTCTTAAAAGAAAAAGAAGATTTCATAGAGTGTCTGGCGCTGGTGTTTTAAGTTACAAAAAAAAATAAAAAAAAAAACATTATCGAAAAATTAGAAATTAAATAGTTTGAGTTCATAAAATAAAAAATATTATATAACGTTAAAAACGGTAATTTTCAAAAATATTTTCCATAAAATTCAGAATTCCAAAAAACGAGACCTTCTCGCGCCAACACAAATAAAAAATTTAAATTGCGCTGTTGCTGTAAGATATCGAAACACTTTTAACTGACATTAACTAAATGACAGCTGAAAAACTCAAACGATTTCGAAATATTAAGAATCTTCGAACAAAACGCACAAAATAAAATCAAACAAGCAGCGTATTGAGTGGAAAAATCCCTTGAGTACATTAAGCGCTTTTGTTGAATCAAATTTAGTGCACAAAAAACAGTGAAAAGGACAATGCAAGTCCTTAAATGCGACGGATAGGAATTTGAATTAACAGTTGCTTTTGTTTCGTTTTTTGGTTTTGTTTTTTTTTTTCTGTGGACGCGTTTGTTGTGACAGCGTTGTTGCACTCAAGTGTTGCAAGTGGACGTGTGGACAGGACAATTGATTGCGCGCTTCATTATGTAAATGTGTGGCAGATGCGGAGGAATTTGAAAAGATTGAAATAAAAAAAAAAAAAACAAATAAAAAATTTTAAATTTAAAAGTGAAAGAATAGCTTGGGATATCGATTTGCATACTCACCTCGTTTGCATTAAAAAAAATTCAAATAAAAGACTCTTCTGCGAAATTGCTTCATTTAAAAAGTTTAATTCCATCCTAATACATGTCGTGGTACTCGAATTTCAAAACTCTCAACAAAATTGAAATGATTTGAAAAAAAAAAATTCAAGTTCAAAACTCTTCTAATTTTGAAATAATTTAAACATCAAAACTTTTTCAGAAAAGTGAAAAATATTTTTGAGAAAGAAATAATATTTTTCAAATTGCAGAATAAAAAAAAAATTATTTAAAAAAAAATTTTAATGTGTAGGTATACTTTTTCAGACAAAAATTAATTTTGAAACATTTTAGATTCCAAAACTAGACGACATTCAATTTAATTTTGCGAAAGAAACAAAATCTTGTAAATCGCAAAGTAAAAACATAAATTTGAAGGCATTGAATAAATTAAAATTTCAAAATTTTTCATTTTTGCAATTTGATTTTGAAAAAGAATAATAATAAAACTTTAGAAGATCGCATAGAAAAGTTAAACATTTTGAGAATCTTTACAACAATATTGAAATTGATTTTGAAAAATAACAAACATTTTTAAAATAAAACTAAAATTTCAAAATTATTTTAGGCAAAACTTATTTAAAAAAAAAATTTCACTACTTTTTTCGCAAATCTTGTTTTTAATTTTGAAAGGGAAACAAAATTTTGAAAATTCCAATTTCTGAAACCAAAAAAAGGGGCAAGTCTCCGCAGCACTTTTTATTTCTTAATGATGTTTATTCTTTTACTCTAAACTTTTTCAAAATATTTGGCTTGCGAAATATGTAATTAGTTTTACAATTTTTAAAATCTGTTCTGAACTTTCCAAATATTGAAAAGTGGTGTGAGCTTCCTACTATGGTTTATAAATCTCTCTGTTCTGTGAATGAACCTGATCGCAAGATTTTTTTTTTTTGAGAAATGGGATATTGAGAAGATTTAATACAAAATAAAAAGTCACTTTTAGAAATTTTCGAAATAAGTAGTAAACGGCAAACGCAACGGTGCTTTGGAAGTAGCATTTTGTGAACCATTTTATATGAAAAACTATGCCGATGGGAGTTGGTCTTGGGATACACGCCCTTTTTTCTTTCAGATGACCCTTCTTTAAATGTGATTGGCGTAGTTTAACGACTTTTTTTTTCTTTGCACATTTGCTGCATTCTCAAAATATTTCCAAACAAATTCACCGCAGTTTAAATTTACTACTCATTAAGAGGCCCGCAATGATGGAAAAGGTACTAAATAAGCCATCAGCGCGTTAATGTTGATCACTTCATAGTTTAGCGCTTTGACGCTAATAATATAAAGTCCTAATTTCAGTGTTGCGCAAACAATAAAAAGGCTGGCACAAGTCAAAATTTATTACCCCACCAATAGGCGCAGACAAATGGAGCAACAACCACTCGCTGGCAAGTGAATGCCATTAAAGATGCTGGATGTGTTGTAGGGCACGCTTTGCTGGAAAAGTGCATGGTTAACTGGCTGGCCGAAACTTCACGCGCACTGCAAGCGATTGATGCAAGAATTTTTATTTCAATTTGAAAATAGATTTTTTTAAATTTTGTGGGCCATTTCAACGATAATTTGTTAGCTTGTTTTATATTTAATCGTGTTGCTTGGAGAATTCTTTAAATTTTTTTCGACACTTTGTTTTTTTTTTCTGTTAGAGATGGCAGTTCGAAAGCAAAACAATCGATTTTTGAATCGAAAAAATATCGGTTTAGAAAAAAACAGGCGAGGGAGGGATTTTTTCCTACAAAATTGAAACTTTTTGTAGAGTTACAATTATTCAAGACCTTTTTGTTCTCAGATAGTCAGCTTCATATCCATATGCTCCAGAACTTTGGGGTTACACTTCCGTATTGATTGGCTAATATTGGACCTAAGAGAAAAAGAAATATATTCAAGGTCCAAATCTCTCAAACTCCAATTGGTCTTATTACGTACGCAATGTAATCCTTATATGCCTCCTCTGAGTCAGTTACTACTAACTACCTATTTATAAACAACAAATACAAACTACCTATTTATAAATTTGTTTATAGCTAGCTGATCAATAATTTAAATATACAGGGTTTTCAATGGAAGTTGGCCACGGCAAGTTAATTTGTTTAAGTTAGTTTTTGATAATTTTCTTAATTGAATATTTTCAAAAAAAAAAGGAAACATATTTCAATCCCAAAATTTCCCGACAAAAATAAATATTTTAGCTTAACAAAAAAAATTTTAAATTCATAATTCGTAGAAAAGAAGATATTTGAAAAAAATCGTGCTCTTAAAAGGTTTGTGGGGTTGGTATTATATTTAAGGCTCGATTAGTCATACTTAACATAGCAGAGTATAAGAGTTAATTAAAGAGATCTTTGAGTTTTGCTTGAAACTGATTACTCAGAATATCTTACAATATCAATTTAAATCTCAGTTTACACACCTTCCAAGTAAAAGCTCTCAAGTTGTATTCTGTCACGCTAAAAATGACTAACTGCGCCTTTAGAGCTGATCGCACAAACATTTCACATTTATTTGCATCTCTCATTAATCTCTGTCATTTAGAAATCAAATTATGCCCTTAAGCAGCATAGTTAGCCAGTTTGAACAAATCATCTGTGCTGCCGTTTACACTTGCTACAACAAAAAGACTATAGGAAAATTAGAAAGATACAAATTTTGTTTTCAAACCAAACGAAAATCAATTTGGAAGCATCAAAACTTCCATAAAAATGTATAAAATTAGACATCAAACTTGTTTAAGTGAAACGCCGCAACATTGTAGCACGCAAGCCAATAAATCTTTGTACCCCGAGCGACCAACAGTGGCTACAACTGAATGATGGGCTGGTGACAGGAGCGCAAGCCCTGCCATTTGCTGCATGCATGTACAACAACAAGCCACAAACTGCAACGCCAAAAGCAATAAAAATTTATGTCGAACAACCAAAAATATCTAATGAGCAACTGACAGCAACAAAAACGAACAGAAATGAGCAAATTAGAAGGAAAGAGGGAAATAGCCAAAAATGATCTTGACACTGCGATCGCGTCAATGCAACAGTGATGCACAGCGGCGAATCGTTTGTTGACTTGCTCGAGGCTTGAATGCGAAAGTTGGGTAGCGCTCGAAGTCGCCGGTGTGCATTGCTGGTTTACATGAATCTTGCTGCCACAAAAGCTATTGTACATTTGTTGTTGTTGTTGCACATATGATGTTCATCGCGATAGGAATGCGGCGGCATGTAAATGTGGCAGGCAAATTATGTAATTGTCAAAGCATTTTAAACGATGTGGCAACAAGCTGAGTGCTGATATGCTGCTGGCGGTGCTGTTACACTACCACTTAGCTGTTGTTGTAGTTGCGCTATGAAATTATCGATCGTGCAGCCACAACAAAGCGACTAGGCTCGTATCAAGTTTTCGTATTCAATGCGGCAGCGTCTGATTGAGTCGTCTTCAGCGTTCAAGCATTCTTCAAAATCAATACATAAATAGTTGCGATTTCATAGTCATCACGCCATTGTTGTTGCAAGCATTTATGTTGCATGCAAAATAGCAGCAATTTGTAAACGTTTATTGGCAATAATTCACACAATTTTTATTCAATCGTTTGCAATTTTCGTTTTTTTTTTTTTTCTCATTTTGCTTGAATTAAGTTCGCCGCATTAAATTGGCATTTTGTTGTTGTTCTCTCGATAAATGGGCGTGTAAGCGTATGACGAATTGTGTCTACATACTAAGCAATGTACTTTTATGCTTTTTTCTTTCCAAAAAAACAAAATTATTTTATTTATTTATGAGCTCTTCATGGCTTCACTTAAAAATACTCAAATTGCTTGCTGACTCGGGCATTTCTTTGACGCAGCTGTCGCTTGTTGCTGGCCGTCGTCAGTTTTTTTCTCAGCTCAGCACATGTTCTGCGCCCAAATATGCATCTAAAATTACACTCGCTGTCTGTTGAACGTGTGGGAATTCGGTTAAGAGAGGGGAGTATATTGCAGAGTTGCCATCATTCGTTTTTCTACCCTCCGCAAATTCAACTCCAGACACGGGAGTATCAAATGAGTGCCTGCTGGCCCCATTTTTAAATATCTCAGCTATATCGAACATCAATTATCATATCCATCTCTCTTCCCCTTCGCTAAAATACACCTCTTTCGTGCTCTAAACTCCCAACAAACCCTTTCAGCCACTTTGCACTCGCCCTGCCACCCACAATTTTGATATTCGTTTTATTTTAATTATTTGAAAACTTGCACGGCAAGCAAAATTTAGCGCTTAATATCAGATGTGGACAAAAACAAAAAATTGCAAAAATAACAAATGAGCGCAACAAGTTGCATTATTGTCAGCATTCACCGAGAATAAAGTCATTCGCCATTTGGTTGAATAGCTGGCTGGCTGGCGGCCCAATAAATTGCTCACACTGTGATTGTTGTATTGCGCGCTGACCGGCCGGCTATTCAGCTGAACTGCAGTTACACCCACGAATATACTACCTGTAGATACTAGATACATATCCAACTGCATAGATACACTCAGCGGATGGTATACGTAACTGTTACAAAAACAAAATTTGACTAATGCAGTGACGCTGGGGGGCCTAACTAAATATATAAATTTGTATTTAATTGACTTGTTATATGCCTGCCGATCGCGACCATACTACATAAACATTTCTATGTACTAGCATATGCAAATACATAAGCATGCTTGCCCTTGTTTTTTGAACGTTCGCCTAAACAACACAGCGTTTTTGTTTTTTTTTTGGTTGCTCAGCAGCCGGCTATGCTGATTTAATTGAGTTGCAATTTATTTATTTAAATTTATACCGCAAATGCACTTGCACTTGAACTTGGCATAACAAACCACATTTTTGCTGAAAATGCATAAGTCTATGTGAGAAATAATTTTAGAATAATTCTGCGTCAAGGGGTGAAAGCAACCAAAGTAGAATTGTGGAATTATTGCTTAACTTAGAATTTTAGAAAACTCAACAAAAATTAGTATGTTATTCGATAATGGCTTAAATTAAATTAAAAATGGCCCCGCAAAAGTCACGAAAACAATCCCAAACTGCTTCCAAAAAAACCTCGGAGTGATCTCGAAATGGTCCCAACATCATCTTACAAAGGCCAATATAGACCCGAATAAAAGCAAGTAGTACCTGAAAACCCCTGTTTTATACATCAATGATCCCGATATGTTCTCATAGCACTTCAGTCAAATCACTTCACTGAGTCACAATTTATTCAGTAATAACCTAAAAAATAAAATACTCTCGGAACTTATTCTTTATTCTTAAATGTTTGAATAATAATAAACATTTTTTTTGCTTATTAAGTTTTTTTTTTTAATCAATAATGCTCCTCTCGTGACTGAAATTTAAATTTTTTAACAGAATAAAATTTGCTTCAAAGCAATCCATTGCAAATTCGTATATCCAGTTTTTTTATCAATAAAAAATTTTTTTTTGTGTGGCTTTTGTACACCGAAATATCTAAGACTGCCAAGTGCTGCCATTTAAATGCTTTTAGAATTAATTAAAATATTTTGCAAAAAAAATGCGCTAAGAAAAGCAATTAAAATATTCTGCTTTTTTTTCAATTAAAAAGGCAAAAAAACAAAAAACAATTTTAGAATATGATTAAAAAAAAAATTAAATGTGATTGATTTCTAAAATTTAGAAACTGCTTTCAAGTCGCGGCAGCATTCAGCTTACTCTCAATAACTAACATAGACGTTCTATCTAGCTCTTTCATATGCTTGTTGAAGAACTTCGTATCTCAGAATTTTTTTGAAAAATTATCCTGACTCAGCTGAGAATGTATGATGCTTCCTTGCAGTTTCGACGCTGTTTTGCTCTCTGGAATTAATAAATTCACTAATCGCCTTATCTTGCTCTCCCAAATGAGGGAGCAAGCGCGACTTATTCGACTCTTCAGCAAATCTCATTGCCTGCACAAAATATTCTCCAAGTAGACGCGTCTTTCAAAGTGTATTCTTTAAATGCTTTGATAAAAAACAAGAACAACAAACCAAACTAGTTACCCACTAAATACAAAAAAGAACAAAAACCAGTCGTTCAAATCAAAGCTTTTTTCAAATCAAATTTGTATTCAATTTTGCTGATGTTTGTTGTGAAAACGTTTTGCTATTTTACCAGCTGCTAGATACACCTTTAGTAAACTTGATATTGTTGTTGTTGTTGTAGATACTTTTTTTGTTTGGCAAAATGCCTGCATTTTTAATTGAAGCTAAAATTCCAATTACAAAAATACAAAAACGGCGCAAGTTAAAAGCGAAACGGCAGCAATGCATTATCCGCCAGCTGGAATGGTGTGAGGAGGTGTTGCTGGGGTGAAGGGGGTGCTATTGAGCATTTGCAACAAGTTACGCATAATTTATTTGTGCCAACAGCAAAATGCGCGTGTCGCAACTTGGCTTTTGAATATTAAAAAAAAGTTGTGTGCAATGGGCAAGCATTTATATTCAGCTATTGCACTCACTCGCACAAACGCACACGTACACACACACACACGCGGTTAGGCATCAAGTATTTGAATTGTTTATATTTACTTCAGTCAGCTTTTAGGCGCGGCTCACAGCTTTGAGTGATCCTTTCATGAATTTTCTGCTGCCTCATTAGAGTATGTTGCTGCGCTTTTGTTGCAAGTCTTTTGCTGCAGCTTAGCAGACGGTGTTGCTTTACAATTTTTTTTTTTTTTTTTTTTATTTCATTTAAATTTTTTTTGCAAGTTAACATACATTTAATGTTTACAAGTTGTTCATTAAAATTAATGATTTGTGTCTAACATCACCCTAAAGTGCATTCAGAAGCAATAAAAAGAAGCTTTTGACGTTTACTGCGAGCTACTAACTGGTAGCCTCAAGTTTTGTATGAAGTGGTGCAATTTTGAAGCAACGCTCGGAAATGCAGCTCAAAATTCGAACAAAACAGTCAACAACCTTTTAAGTTCTATTAATAAATGGGGCAAATATTTTCGGAAGGAAAATAGGTTTTTAGATTTTTTATATATTCACTCCCTTCCATGGTCGTCTTACCCTGCATATTCCGCTATTCCCTTTCAACTTTCGGTACATTAAAAGTGCAACTTCTTTTTCGTCCCCTTTATATCTCTCTCTCTCTCCCCCTCTTTCTATCTCTATCTCTTTTTTTACCTTATCTCAATCGTTGCCGAATAAACCGAATTTTTCTAAAAAGTTTTTCCTCTTAACATGCCAAAAAATGACTTTCCTCTTCAAGCGCAATGAAAAGCAAGAAGCCAAGCCCAATATTCCCGCAAGTGCGTCTTGTCTTTGCCATAATTTTTATTCTTTTTTTTGTACAAAAATTTGCATCTCAATACAAAAAATTCACTACACAACAATGGCCACGCGCCTGATTTTTTACTTTGTTGTGTTGTTCATCTTGTTATGATGATTGTTGTTGTTGTGCTGAATGTAGCTGCGATTTTTTAACAAAATATTGTCATGTAAATGAGCGCTGAGCATTTGTAGCAATAAAAAAAATGCCTGATGAGCATTTGAAAACAAAACAAGGAAAATACGTCAAAAGTGATTATGAAAGAGAAAACAATTCAGCAAGGAAAAGGGGAGGGAAAGTGGATGCGGAAGAAGCACAGCGAGGCAAACCAAACATCAGCAGGAGACAAATAAATGACAAGCGAAAACACATTACAGTTGTTAATATGCTTGAAAGGGGCAAAATAGATTTAAACAATGCCACACACACATACACACACACAAACACACGCATACATATGTACCTAGCACATGTAATTGTTTGTGCGCTTTCAGCCAACGTGCAAGATTGCCAACGTTGCTTTTTTTAACTTTTTTATGTCCACTGCTGCAACCGCAAATGATGCAAAAACGCTGTGCTGTGTTGTTGTTGTATGCAAGTAAATGAGGAATTGAATGCTAAAAAAAGGAGCAAAGGAATGAGAAGCTAAATAACTGAATGGGAAACGTTGTGGCTGCGTTGCACTATGGCGCCACAGCCAGACTTTCTGCAAAAATATTTTTCAAAATAATTTACAATAAGCTTGCTTCAGCAAATTATTTAGAAGCGTTTTCAGTATTAGTAAATGAAAATTAACAGGAACGATATTTATTAGGGCTGCGCCTCTTTGAATAATCAAAAATCATAATTAATCGATTAATTGAGCAATCGAAATTATGATTAATCAAAATTGTAATTAATCATATAATCGCACAGTCCTAATACTTTTATGTAAATATTTTGAATTTTAAAAGTAAAATGAAAATGTTTACAAAAAAATCATAAAAAAAAATTTGTAAATTTCACCATATCCTAACTAGAACGTCGTTCCCATGGTCCCAATGTTTTTGATATAAAGACACATTTTTTCAAGCGTAAGACCTTTAACAGGATTTTTGTTGTATGAAGAGACCATTTTTGAGGTTAGATTTGGCAGGTAATCTGGTCGTATACATTTCTCAAAAATTTTACCAACCAATTTACAGAACTTGACCACTGTGCAGCACATTTTTGTGGTAAAACGCCCACAAATGTAATAAAAAAAATCGCGTGAAAATTAAAATCAACGTAGAGCAGCCAGCTTGTTTGCTGCAATAGCGCTGTGCGGCTGTAGGGGTAGGGTGGGGGCATATATGTACATTTGTATTTTACTCTCTAGCGATTGAAATATTTTACTTTGGTATGCGTGTTGCATGCCCTTGATTTGACCAACTCATTGGCATTACTTGAGCAGCCACAAAAAGAGTGAAAGGTCACATTTGTAACGGAAGTGTTGAATTTGCCACAAAACGTGTACTTGCCACTTGCTACATGTGGCAACAACTTCCGTTGGACACATGGCGTGCGAGTCGCCCTAAGTAGCAGCACCGGAATGTGAAGTTGTTGTATCTTATAAATATTTTTCGCATTTTCGAACGCTTGAGCCAAAGTCATTTGGGTTTGTTTGGCATTTGTGATGGGTTCCTCCTTCCAGCCATTTCCGTTCTTAAATGTTCAAAAGTCGAAATCAGCAGCTGGCTACACGCTGTGAATTTTTATGATTTGCCATGCCCGCCTAACGAGCATTAAAAGCCACAACAACAAAATAAGAGAAGAGGTCAAAAGAAATAATAATAAAAATACATTAAAGTCACAAAAATGTTTGTCCTTGCGCGCATCTTGTCAGGATAATGAAGCGTGCAACGCATTAAAAGCTAAACTTGAGTGCAAGCGCAACAAATTCTGCATTTTCACACAATTAATTATGAGTTAAAATAAATAAAAATCTACACTGTCACAGATTAGTGAGCGCAATAAAAGAAAGGCGCTTGAGTTTGCGCTTCGCACTTCCTCTTCTGCGACTCCAGCAATGTTTGAATTTGTATTTATGAAGTGTTGAAGTGTTGAAATTGTGCTACGAACTGAGAGTGCAATCGAAATTGTGTTGACAACTACTTAACACACACACAAACGCATCTAAGCAACATAATAAATCCTGCGACGTTCGACTAAACGCACAGCGTATAAAAATGGGGTGGCTACACCCCAATACGGCCAACCGAAACGACAAGCGCAACACCATACGCACCTGCAGCACCAACAGCACACGCGCCACATGTGCGTCTCCAAGCTTGCCAGCGACGCGACAGCGACGGCGCTGCCTGCCAGCGCATTTAGTTTTGCTGCCACTGCTATTAGCTGCGCTAATGAACGCCTTACCTTCAAGTGACGCGCGCGGTTATTCTCCTTATGGTAAGTAGCTTTTGTGCTTTAACCCACTTACGCCCACACCACTTAATACGTTTTTTGTTTTTTATTTGCATTAACCGTTATATATAATGCATAAATTCTGTCAAAATCAATTGATACGCGCGCTCATTAACCTTGAGCGTAAAATTTATGCGGCGCCAGCAAAACACGCACTCACGCACACTGGCGCACACACTTGAGTTTATGGCGCACTCAATTGACGTGCTTTGGTTGCAATTTCGCGCCACAACCTCAGCCAACATTGTTGTAGTAACGCGTTTTAATTGCGCTAAATTTGTTTGCCGCCACTGTAATTGTTACTAATGTGTTTCTTTTATTTTTGTTGTAACACAAGTCGGTGTTTGCTGCAATAAATTTCAATCAAATGCAACCATTTCCAGCGCAGCTGCATCAAGTGACAGTTGATGGGCTCAGTTTTTTTTTTTTTTTTGAAAGAGGTTTTTGTGTGTCAAATGAGGCAAGTGGAAGTAATAAATTATTTAAATTTTTTTACAATGTTCCTAAAAAAAAATTTTGACAGCACAAGGTTTTATATAATAAATTGAAGGCAGCGCCATCTAGCGCATTTTGGCCAACTTTCATGAAGATCAACTTTTTTCTTCATAAAAGCGAAGATGAAACCAGAAATTGTTGCTTCAGCTGTAGCTCGAACTTGCACCCCGAAAAGCCTCTTTGCGCGTCAAAGGTTAATGCTGCGCTTGTTGTAGTTACTGCCATTGCGAAATGTTGAAGGTTGATACAGTTTTCATTTCTATTTTTTTTGCATTTAATTTCATTTGCTCGCAATTGTCAATATATTCATTAATAATTATTAAACTCACAACTGTTGCATGCGTTGCACGCGCGACAACAAACGCAATGAAAAATGGCAAAAATTAAAGTTAAATAAAAACTGTAACAAACATCGATTTTAATGATTATTAATTACTTAGGTTGACTTTTACACTTGTTGCACGTCCATTCCTGGCATACATCCATGTTTGTATGTATGTATGTATGCAACCAATATAACTTGCAACATGTCAGCAATGCAATTAAATGAAAATAGCGAGGTATTAAAAATGAAAAAAGTAGTTTCACAATAACAAAATATAGAAAAATTAATATTTTCCCAGTTCGAATGTGAAATTAAAAATCATAATTATATATTAATATAGATTTTTTCGAAAACTAAATCAATCAAAAAGAAATTGATTAGTTTTAATATTTTTTATGGATTAGTTATAATTTGTTTCTCTTTATTCTTATCACCAACTTAAAAATTTAAATTAATCACAAATTAAAAGTAAAAAGCAATCAAAAGTAATGCATTTGATTATTTGCCCAAATTTATGGAAAATAATTTGTTTTTAATTATGTATTATCACAGATATAAACAACTGGAAATTTTACATTAATCAACATCGAATCCCAAATTACAAGTAGAAAGTAATCAAAAGTAATGCAAGGGACTACTTGACTAAATTTATAAATAATAACTTTTTTTTCTTATTATATACTATCACCGATTTGACTAACTGGAAAATTTTCTTTATTCCCAGTAAGTAAAATAGTAATATATAGTAATGCAATGGTTTACTTGCCCAAATACATAGAAACTAAATTACTTAATCCATTTTAATTATCAATGCGCACTTCAGGAAAATAATTAAATTACTTCCATTCTGGATTACTTGCGCCAAGTAATGTTTAAAAAGTACAGTTGCAAATCATGCTAATAAATTGCTTCCCCTAATTACTTGATCTGAATTACTTTGATAAAGTAATGCCTAGAAAATATTTTTGTAAGTCCTAAAAATGGAATTATTATCTCGATTATTCTCGATTAAACTTTATTAAACTTCCATTACTTTTGATTACTGAACTCGAAAAAGTGATTTAATTACTGCAAAAGTAATCAAAAAAATTATAAAATAAAGTTTCTTAATTTTTAATTTTATTGTAAAAAGCTGAACAAGTAAACATTGTGATCAAAATTATTTAGCAGCTTTTTAACAATTATTTCAAAATGTAACTACAACTTTAATTGTAATGCAGTTACATGCATTCATTGAGCACTTGCCAGTTAGTTGTCACGTTATGAATATATTGCAATTTTATTTGAAAAAAAATTTAAATTTACTTCCCATTAACATTTCAAGTTTGCCAGGAATGTAATACATTACAGATTAATTTTCACTCAAGTCGCATTACTCTGCTTTATTTCGACGGAATTTGATAACAAAAACAAATATTTTACGCATAACTCATTTGATACAACAGAGGCAAAGCAATCTCCTATCCAAGTTTGTTGTTGCTCAAGCCGAAGTTAAAAAAAATGGTCTCAGCTGCTAATGACAACTCGTTCATTGCGTACTTTCTCAGCGTCACAGTTCATTTGCAGCCGCTTCGAACTCATTAACCGCAAATAACTGTTCGATTGTGGTGAATGCCACAAACATTGGCAGCGGCAGCATTGTAAGAAACGCATTGTCTGTTAATAAATGGAAGCGGCGGCAGCTAGCAACAGTTGCACTGCGTTGTCGACAAACATCATTGAATTGTTGTTGCTCGTTTGTTGCTTTTGTGCGGGTTCATTGCGTTGCGGCGGCATGGCATTGTTTATGAATATGCGCAATCAATGTGCCACAGAATGACGCAGCAATGGACTTTTGTAGCAATTAATAAAAAGAGTTGGGCGGCAACTAAAGCCTGCTCAAGCAATAAATTACTAGCAAATTTAAACAAAAACCGAAATGAAATAAAATTTTATTGGAAATCGAATGTCTTTTCAAGTGTCAATATTTGTAAGAAAGGAAATTCGGCTGCGCGCAAACAGAAAAGAAATGAAATTGGACGATGCCCAGCGTGCGCAGTGACCGCAAGACAAGAAAGCTTTCCGCATATGTCATGGAGATTTGTGGGGGGATATTTGTTGTTGCTTCCAAAGGCTGTTTTTTGTTTTGCGCTTTTCTTGTTGTTGTTGCACTTAAGTGCTTGTTAATTGTGTGCGCCACTTTTGTTTGCCCACCAACAACGACGATCTTTTGTTATGCTATTTACAATTGTTGTTTGTTGTTGTTCTGATCTTGAAGTGAAAATTAAGATGCAAGCGTGAATTAATTGGAGCGCTCATAATCACAAAACTCTCAAGACTGTGCAACTCAGCTTACGCACAGAACTTTATTCATATCAATGTTTGGATGCAACAACAGACATTAGGGTGAGCCTTATTTGTTTGAAGATAAGTTCTTAGGCAAGACACTTTCTTATGAACTAGCGAGCATTTCGTGGCACACCTTAATATAAATTTTTTTATATACATAAATAATCTTTTTTTTGTTTCTAAATGTGTGGACCATCCAAATGGAGATTGCGCCACATTTCAAGTAGCGACAATTAGCCCCATTTCTAAGCTTCTTAAAGCGTTTTTATTTCTATTAACTCATTTATTTATTTATTTATTCAAAGTTTTTCCCTTAAAAGCAGCACAAAAGATTGCACAACAACAATCAAAAATGGAGAATATTAATATCAATATCTACTAAGTTGTTGAACTGTCTCTCTCTTTGCTCCACAGCTGACTGTCGTTGGGAGCAGTCTTCTCACGATTCGTCACAGACTTTTGTATACAAATTTGAATTTGTTGACATTCGCTTTTTTGTCTCTTTTTGCTTACGTTTGCCGTATGTCCAATGACATCCTTGACTTCGTTAAATTCCGCGTAATCTGATACCTCATAACATTAACACCAACAATTTTTGTCTCTCTCTGCCATCTTGAATTGAATAGCGGGCAATTTAAATATAAAGAATGAAATATAAATAGGAATAAGTATAACACAGCTTGACAATAGAAGTGGCAAATACGAAGTGTTTGGACGTAAAAGTAATCATAGAACAGCAGAAAAGGTAACAGTTGACCTTTCTACAACAACAAAAGAAAACTTCACAAACTCATTGGTTATCAGAAACGCAGCTTTTAAAGCATTTCTCCACATTTCCTCCTTTCCCAACCTTCTGCTGACTTTGTAACTGTTTCTTCATGACTGTGTACCCACAGATAGTTATGAGAAGCTGGTTGCCTTTTGAAGATCATTTAATATTTGTAGAATTGCACAACTTCCTTAGATTCGTGGCTTTGTTGTTGAGTAAGGATTGTATCTACTTCATATTGACTTTCGACACCTATATAAGGATATTAACAAATCGGGCTAGTTTATATTGGTTTACCAACGACTTGAACCAGGCTCGAAGACAACCACCTAGCTATCAGCAGTCTTACTAGATTTTCTTTGATTTTGGACTTCACAAACAGCTTGATATACGTTGTTTTCTTTCCATTAGACTCAATTGTCATTCCGATAGTCAGTCTAAAATCGGAAGAAAGCATTGCATGGGCAATTTTTTTCCAGTCTATCAGTTTTGGTTCACCCCAGCAAACATTCATGGCATTACTTGTAGTCTCTTACGACCGCAGCCACTTCCATAATTCTATAGAGTAAACAAAATGATTTCTTTTGAAAAGCAGATCATCAACTGTTATTATAACTACCTCCTATGGCATTTTCTCATCATACCCATACATTTTTCACTCGCCACTCTATCTCCTGCTTGTTGTCAAAGCTTCTGTCCGCACAGAAACTCTAGTGAATGCTAAGGAAAAATAAACAAAGTCGCCCAGAAAAACGCAAACTACGAAAGGGAATGCTTCATCGAGTCGTCCTTATCTGCTCATTGCGATCGAAGTTTATTTTCGATTTGTTTAAATGTTTCCTGTGCCAATCGTTGTTACTGTATTCGCTGATATTTTGATTGTGCTTCTGTAGTTGCGGGTGCCGCTTGCCAGGCGTACTCAACCAGTAGCTCAGCTAATTATGCGAAATGCCATTGGTTCTCACTATGGCGCCCTCTCAACAAGTTTCGAATACCATTTTGGGAGAACCCTACTCGGCTAGGTGTATGACCACTGTTGATGGACGAATTCGTTTCCTGAAATTTTTTTTTGCTCCAAGAACTGAACCTGTAAAGCTTCTTCGACGTATAAAAGTGATGTGTGTTGTTGTATTTATTTCTGCATTGGTATCGCTATTTGGCTCACTAAAGAATGTTGTTTGTGCACCCCTGCTTGATGCTTTCATTCGTCAGCATATGCAGCTGCACTAAAGTGAAATGAGAAACAAAAAAAAGCAACAATGCAAATCTTAGAACAAAGCAAGAAGCAAATTTTTCAAAAAAAGGTAATGTTTATTGAAATAAAAATTAAAAAAAAAATTATAACAACAGAATGCGCGCTCATTTGATATCATCGCAGTGACAGTAGCTGCATATTCATACCTACTCAAGACAACAACAGCAATGCCAACAATGAGACAGCGCACCAGGGGCATTTCATCGCTGACGCTAAATAAAGCGCTATCTCATTGCTGGTAGCCACTTTGTCTAGGAAATGCCATTGGCTGTTGTTGGAGGTGAAGTTTCAAGCATGCCGGCTGCTAGATCGCTATCACGCCAAATGCAACTCTGCTTGACTTTTCTTCGGTATTCTTCTCACATTTGCGCCCTTCAACACACAACAGTGACTCGTTGTAAAATGTTATCTACCACCATTTCGTGCTTTTGTCTGCGCTTTATTAGCATTTCTTATTTGTTTTGCTAACCTCAATTATTGTTGCGCTTTGTTCTATTTTACGGTACTGTAGCAGCTCACTCTTTTGTGGGTCACGCTTGCCTGCGCGTTAAGTTTCCTGTTTCTATTCTTTTGAAGAAAAGCGATATCTTGACCTTACTATTACTTTTACTAAAAAAAATTAGCCAGCTTGCTGTCACCAATTGTGACCTGGTGGGCTTGTACGCCTGCGCAGTTTGCCTCGTAATCTAAATAGTTCTATCTAGTGTTTTTGTTTTTGCTTATAACGGTTTGTCGTTTGATTGATAGCTGCTTTGTTTTATATGAAATCGAGATGCGCTTTGACGAATTTTTATATTTCTCTTTTAGTTTTAGAGATAAATAGAATTAAAGCGCTTAGTTGACGTTGAAAACTCTTGGCCTGACTGGGTTTTTTGTTTTTGTTTAATGTGTGCACAATGACAAGCTGAAACAGTTATAGGAAGTTGCTTTCAGGAACCTTTAGTAAACGTATCAAATTTTAAGAAAAGATCGGCTGACCTAGGATAAAATATTTCATGGAAAAATCCGCCAGATGGCAAGTGGGGCAGTGTTTCAGATATTTTAGTAGTTTTTAGAAGGCTCCAAATGAAAACAGAGAGCTCAATAACATATTCTATGTATTAAATAATTATTGTTAATATTTTTCGGGAAGTCAGCTGCCAGTTGGTATGAAAACTGCAACTTTTGTAGAGGTTTATTTCACTCTGGAGCACTGAATGTAGTTGATCAACTGCTGAGGAGTCTGCTTAATGCTAGAGTGAGAGCAACACTACAAAAGAGTCAGCTATTTCGGTCACAAGACAGCTGCTGACTTCCAACCATTTTCCTATTTTGCTGAATTTTATTTAATTCCAGATTTTTTTTTATTTTCAGGTGAGTGGCAAAATTCTAAATCTCATGAACAGGGTAACCGTGAGTAAATATTGCAAGCTACTTCATAAAATTTAAAAAGTGTGACATAAAATTTAAAGAACTTCGTGTTTGACGTAATGAGTCGCTCTGCTTCATTCTATAAATATGTACATATCTATGTATGTATTTTAAAAATCAAGTCCTTATACAAATTCGCACATCCTCGCTACGTAACTTGACACTTCAATTAATGGATGTGTCAAAAATCGGCATCTCAGCTCAGAAAATTTTGTTTCTAATTTGCCGCCGCACGTTCGCGTAATCAACGCTTGTGGCAGATGTTGCACACAGTGACATGCCACACGCATACATTAGTAAATTTTGTAGTGATTTTTTGTTCTTTCTTTCTGCTAGATAGCTGAAGTAGTAGCATTTCGAAATCAGCCATTCACTCATGTCTGCTGCTCTTTGTGGCAGGAATATGAAATTCTTTGTTTAAACATTTTGTAATGCATTTTTGCTGCTTGCAACGAGCGCGCGCAGCACATAAAAAAAAAAATTGTTCAGAGAAATAATGCAAAAACCTATTAAATACGTGACCTAATCTTTTGCAAAAATGGCGTGACAAAGCCTGCTCAGCATTGGTGTAAGCCTTGCAAATTCTTTGTTTGACTCAAAATGTTATTATATCCGCTTTTCCTTTTTCATTACAAATCGGATTGTTTGAGTTTACATTTGCTGCAATTATTTTTAAAATAAACTTTTGCACACTCAATAAAGTTATTCATCAAATTAAAGTTGCAATCTCTCCTACGCCAACATCAAAGTCCATTGTGTCAACCACAACACACACGCTTGAATTGTTGTAGACAAATACACCCACAGCGCCGAACATCCATCTGCACTCCCCACCTTGCTATTCAATTCACCCACCACACTTTTGTTGGTATTTATTTGTAGTTTCGCTATTCACTTGCAGCTTCTAAATTGCAACTGGTCGTTTTTCCGGCAAAATGTCAGTCAATATGCCACACGTGCAACACTTGTAAACTGCGCTGGTGTCCATTTTTGTTTACTTTTGCTATGTTGCAACCAACATAAAAGTCAAACATACATATATACATGGCACACGATCGACTATTCATGTGCACTTTCTTGCATACATTCCCTCACATGTGTACACTGGCCCTAAGACCTGCTATCACGGATATCGTTTTTTATACTTTTTTCGTGGGACTCTGCCTGAAATCACTTACTTTTCCGGTTTCCATGTACGAACTCGGATTACTTTTTGTTGTTGTTTTTCTTTTAATATATACTTTATTTATTTTCGGTTAGTTAAGTTTGCAATTTCCGTTGCTGGAAAGTAAAAGTGTTGACTTTACTTGACCACAATAACGTTGTTTGGCAGAAACGTGCACAAACATTATTTATTCTTTAGACGACATTTGGTACAGATAAATTCAAAATAAGGTCATTGAATTGCATATAAAATAATGTAGGTTACATTTTTAATAGTTATCTGCCTTGAAAATGTGGGAGTCATCAACAGGTTAAGTTTTGTTGCAGACGGAACTTATTAAAATATCAAGCCCACGCTATTGTTGAGCGTGTAGGCTGAGCTGAGAAAATTATGTATATTTGTAAGCAATAAATAATTCATTGAAATTTAATTTAAAATATTGACTAACCACGAAAATTGCTTTTGAAAATCATTTAAAATTATCGGAAGCGCCTAAAAGTACGCAACATTAATTGGCTTGTCGGATTAGCAAGATGGCTAGATATGAAAGCATGCTTTAAGGCGCATTTATTACTTTTCAGAGATGTTCCAGAAACTGTTTAAATTAGCATCGAGCTGAAACTTTCAAATAAATTTCCATTGATTGCAGTTCAAAAAGTAAAAGATTTTAAAGAAAGACTAGCCGCCTTATGCACTACTCTAGTCCTACCTCTCTTTTTCGCTAAATAACAAATAATACATCAGCAAATTTATACGAGCTATGCAATACTCCACTACTCACTAATAAATTTGCTGCTAGTTTTAGCGCTTCAAAGCTTACTTTATTAATATTTCGTAGTTGCTTTTGATACAAAAATGTGCCCAAGTTTAGCAAAACTACAAATCACCACTTCGCTTTGAGTTTGGCGGCCAGCATGTGTCAGACAGTGGAAGGCACCGAGCAGACGAACTTAAATACTTTTCGCAACACGAATGTATGTGTCTTTGAGTTTTCATTGCTAGTGTGCTTGTTGTTAGTGTGTTTGTTGCTTTTGTGGCGACACACGCTACGACTTTTGCTACCAAAAAACTAAAAAAGTTCTTCACCTGCAAGCCCAAATGCCTGGCCTTCAAGCAAGTTTTAACTCTTTTACAATTCACTTTAAGTGTAACCACATACCAACAAAGTATTTGTGTCTCTTTCTTGCGCACTATTTCTATTTCACATTTTGCATAGTTTTGTTGGAGCATTTGCTTGTTTGTTTGTTGGTTTGTCAGCTGTTTAGTATGGTAAACAATTACAGAAGTCACAAAAGTTACAAAACTTTTGCTTGTATCCTTCCGTTTACAGTTATATTCAAATGCGTTTACATATATGTGTGTGTGTATATGTGTATGAGTGCATGTGTGTGTGTAATTGCAGTGAACAATGTTGCGGCAAAGAATTTTCTTACATTCCTTCAACTCAGTGCTTGCAAAATGATGACCGGGGCGGTGGAGGGGCGTCGCATTTGCATGTCTATGAAATTTATTTTTAGTAGATTTTAGCTTAGTTGTTTTGTTGTTTTTGTATCGTTGTATAAAGCATACTTTTTGGTAGGAAGGGAGGGGCTATAATGCTTATGCAAATATGCGAACATATATGAATATGAATATAAATTAATTTTTATTTGTTTTCACATTAAACTCATTACAACTGTTAAATGCGCGTATTAATTTCATGAATTACCGTTACACACATACATATGCGTGCAGCACATAAATTTCAGCTCACGTGAGCCACACACACACGCATGGCACATACATACATAGTACGGTCTGTGACATATACGTGACATTGTGACGTCGCGCAATTAAGTGACTTGGCCGTGATCGAATTGCTAGCGAGATAAGTGAAATGTCAATTGCGTTCGATAAAATGAAAATCATTAATCAAAAATTACAACAAAATTAAAATATAAAACAATCATGATTCGAATAATAATTTTATAGAAACTTAATTAATTTCTTAGCAGCGCAATGCACCTACTCGCTCTTCCTCAGTAACAGTGCATTTGCCTGCTGATGGTATTGAATGACAGCACTATGACCATCAGCAGCGCTCATAGCAACAAAAACAACAAAAACAACAACTAAGTATATAGCGGCACTTTTGTTTTAATTACTAAATCAAAGCCGCAACAGCGAACGCGCAGCCACAGAGGCGTCAAAGAAAACGATTTAAGGAATGTTTGCCTATTAATTGCACCGATATGCACACGGACATACAAGTTTCCCCAGTAGGAAATGACACTCTCTCTCAATGACGCTCCACTTACACTCGTGCATTTTTCGGCATGAATACAAACCAATTCTAAGTCTATAATCCTATGGGTTACTCTGCTGCTCCTAAAAATTTATTCAACTAACTACTTTTAAACGAGCTAATAGCTAATTATTTTTCAACTAGTTTGTAGCTAGTTAATAAAAAGGTAATAAATAAATAGTTAGTGTTTAGTAGCTGGTTAGACACACAATTTCCTGTAGGGTGTTTACTATCTCCGCGAAAAAGTGCGCCTCTTTGGAATTTTTTACATTTGCTACTGTTTTGCATTCATTGACGTTTGGCGGTTTTGAAATGCAACTAAAGAAAAGCGAAATTGAATACAAAGACCAGTGGCAAAAATGCAAAATAAAACTGACAGTTGCAATCTCTATGCAGCATAGATATGCCCCACGACATATGTACGAACATAAGCATGCATATCATAAATGCGTATCGCAGTTGGAAATCTTTGAACAACTTGCCACATGTGCGTGGCACTCATTCAAACTCCTTTTGTGTATATGTGTGTGCGTGTGTGTGTGCGTAAAAACATTTATTATGATTGACAACCGATGGTGATAAGTAAATTCCGTGGTTTTCAAAGCAAATGTGCGAAAGATATACAGAGAATTACTTTTATTATATGTAAACGAGAAAATGGGACGAACATTTAGTGGGAAAGTGTTCTAATTGCACAAGAATAGAATGCGCCTTAATTAAAGCAATGTTTATGTCCCATTGAGGTCGGATTTATTTGAAAAATATCGTGCGCCTAAAAGTAGGTCCTTTTTGTAGGTTAGGTCAGTGGTGGTTCCAAACTTTTACAAGAGGATCGTATTGGCACATACTCGTAGAGAGGTCAGTTTAGGGGCACTACCATTAAAGTAAACTCTCTTCTTATGAAAAAATTCACTTAATTTTAATATATTGATCTGTATTAACTTATAAAAAGTGTAGTGTATAATTTTAGGCATTGTAGGGAAGAAGTTGTTGCATATTTTAAGGGGAAATATTAATCCATATTTAACTACATGTATGTATGTTGCATTAATTTCTTAGGATTTCAACCACCCCCAAGTAAAATGTTACCAAATAAAATGCACTAAGCTCATATGATCCACTTAGTCTCTTGGTGACCTCATATGGAGCGCCATTTTAGGGAGAGTTTGCATCTCATATTTTTAGGTGCCTCGAAGTCTCAAAATTGACAGCACTTCTGATGTTCAATTGGCAAATAATCGTTTCGTGCTTAAATCTTAACATTTACCACTATTAAACAGTCGAAGGTTAATACTCCCCAAGGTGGCATACAAAGACATTAACCACTTAGAAGCTGTGAGAACATGAAGCAAGCACGAATTGATGACTACTGACACGCGAACGCTGCACTGTGCCACTTGAACGTTTGATCGCCTGTCAAAAGTGATCGTTGAATCAGCGCGCTCGAAGGCATCACAAAAAATCCACAAAACATTTCAATGTAAATCTAAATGCAAATGAAACGATTTTTAATGCTACATTTATTATCGTGTGTTTAATTGGATTTGCATTAATTTAAAGCCATAAACATTTCACGCTTTTCTTGTATGCAACAACACAAATCACACACACGATCACTCAACAAGAGCACATTTGCACAACACTTGTTCGTACGATGCTTAACAAATTTGCCATAACCACCCACTATGCCTCAAGAGCGTAGCTGCGTCGCAGTAGGGTGTAGCTACCTAAAAAGACAGACACCGATCGTCAGTGATCGCAACTGATCGCGCCTGATTTTAACACTGTCAGCTACGCTGTTCAGTTCGCATTTAATGTGCGGCGCACGTTTAGTCCATAGCAAATTGTATTGAGTCACACTGACAATTATGAGCTGCTGCATTATTTATGAGGCACGCGCTAGCCCATGCTGTTGTGGTTGTTCCACTGATCTTGTTGCTGCAATAACACTACAACCAATATGACTGACAGCTATGCGAGTTTCAACTAAAAGCAGCTCAAAATTCTTCTAAAAACATTTACGTTTCTAGTGAAAAATATTAAAAAAAGAAGCAAAACTTATTTAAGCGCGTGCGATCATTTGCATGATCACTAGTACGCTGTCAATGTGTTTATGTTGTTGATACTCGCTGAAAGACTGCTCGTTTTTGCAGTTATTTTCGTTGTTGTAGAGGCATATCGCCAAGCGATAATAGCAACACCATTTAGCCATTAATTTTGATGTTTAAAGGAGTGTTGCTTGTGTCACGATCAATTGGTTTTCTATTCAACGACCAGCGACATTTTGCGAGCAATAAACGAGAAGCTGTGTGTTGAGGTTTGCTTGTTTGGCGCCACTCGGCAACATTGCTGTACAAGTTTCGTACCTCTTTTGAATCGCTCGCTCTGTAATCGCAACTGATTTATGCGTACAGGTTGAAAAATTTGCTAACACGCCAGCTAATTTGCTGCTGATTAATTATTGTTAGGAGTGGAATGTGATGGCAGTATTTAAGTGGATTGGGAGTATGGTGGAGTTGCTATTAAATGCGTGGAAGAAGTGCGAAAAGTGGTAGCGATGTGTTTAGTTAGTGGATATTGAAATTTTGCTAGGTTTGGGAAAAACTGAAGATCACTTGAGGATCACTTTTTTTGTATGTGTCTTAAATAAATGTAAAATGATTGACTTGCTCAAAACTTACTCAAAAAGTAGGTTAAGGCTCTTCAGAAGTGCGCAGATCAATTTTGCAGCTATTAAGATAGCTCATCATACTGATCGTTTAATTATTCAGCTGGAATACAAAATCACTCTTGATCAGCAGCTGTTCCATGAGTCAAAATTTATTTGATATGTCTCGTATAATAAATATAAAAATATGAATAAGTATTCAGATTTTTGCGTCATACCTAAGGGCTGTTGAGCAATCAAGATCACTGATCGTGTGAGATCATCAATAAAATCTTTGCTAATAATAATTTGCTTTGCTTTGACTCAGCTCACAAATTATGCAAAATCGGGTATTCTAAGCATGTAGTCCTCTATCATACATATCTCAAGTACCACGATCACTTGAGATCACTACAGCTTGTTGTTGTACGACACTTGTAAACAAATGCAAATTTGCTTCTAACTTTTTATGTATCTGATTTGTGCTTTTGTCACTTGTTTGTTGGACTACATAAATATGGAGCGCAATTAACAATTCTAAGCTCTATGCAAGTGTCGCTCACTTTGATCTACAGCGATCTTCAATTAGCTAAACAGATCATGCTTGATTTACTTATGCAAATACGTATGTATGTGTGTAGATGCGTCTATGCTTATGCGCACTTCAAATGTATGTAGCAAGTAATTGGATGCCGCGCTGGCTTACAGTTGGAAATTTTTTAATCAGCTGAGCATTTTGTCGCATTACGCCGATCGACAGCTGCAAGTCATTATATAATAACAATAAAAAATAGCGTTGCTCTAAGAATATCTGACTTGAACATATATTTTCCAGCTGCTTAGAGTTCATAAATCTGCAAGTCTGTCGCTGCAAAATATTTAAAGAAGTCTTTGTAGTAGCTAATAGTTAGATAGCTTACTAAAAGCTTAAGAAAAAAAAACAATAATGTTTGAGTTGTTTTACATATTCGAAGAAAATTAGAGAATTCTGTGAAAGCTTCTCACTAGTGAAAGCTCAGCTGACATTTTAAGATCTCGAGCTTTCTGCCTGACATTAGTACACTTTCAAAGCTCCTGAGCTTGGAGAGTAAGTCAACAGTTTTGGGTCGTTTTACATATTTGAAGACAATATTTATGGAAAATTGTAAAAACTTTTTTTTTTGTTGAAAGCTCTGACGAAATTTAAAATTTTACTTTGTTATTATCATTGCAGCCTCTTTCCTTTTGAAGCTTCATTTCATAAGTTATTATAAAAATTTGTTATTGTTAAGGCAGTGTGGTCGAAGTAGTGACTTTTTCTCGAGTCCATAAATAAAAAATTTTCTTGCAAAATTTACGAAAAGCTTTCGCTTTAAGGCTGACCACATTTATTGACTGTTTACTCTGTGATTTAACACGAATTAAGTCACTCAACCAAGTCAAAGCACATAAATATTTTACACAAAAGCGCACTTTTTTCTTTATCTCTTTTTTTACTTATATTTTTGTATGTATGTATGTGTGCTTTTATGCATGTATGTGTGTTTGTGTTCGTTTGAGCGAATTTAATTAAAATTCACCTTTTTGTTGTCGCTACTTTTTCACGCAGTCAAACCGCAAACTACAAACATTACTACGTGTGTGTGTGTGTATGTGTTTATTTAATGGATGTCTGTATGAATGCGAGCATGTAATTGTTGCAGATGCCACAGCTGCCACTGCCTCTACAATTGCCGTTACGATGCTGCAACTGATAAGCGCGTGAACGGCGCGCACATTTGTCAGATATGGCGACCGCGATTGTGTGCGGCCAATTCGCCGATTGATGAATTGATGCAATTTCGATGCAAAATATGAATGCAACACAGACACACATACATACATACAAATCAAAGTGTGTTTCGTGTAAAGTAAAGTGCCAATAACAGCCAACGGCGGCGTTGCTCATAAAAATAGTTACTTTTCGAGATTTATTTTTAAATATTTTTTATTATTAAAATATTTGTTGGTGTTGCAATTTTTTGTTTCAAAAATATTTCATGAATGACGGTCGACTAAACTGTCAAAAGCGGTGGCATGAATTTGGTGGCATGCCACACATTCTACAGCGCACTTTTGTTTTCATTAGCAAGCGCTCTTGCCCTTTGGCCGACGGAGCTAGGGAGTGGAGTGCTGTTTTTGTTGTTGTTGTGGCTGCTGGTCATGAACTTTGCGGATGAGCGAATATCAATAAAATATTGCATAGATGTTGGTGTTGCGTTTGAGGCGTGACGACAACATTGCGGTGGAATTTGTTGACAGCCAGAAAGCAGTGATGTTGCATGCCACACATCCAAGTCTAGCCTGCTGCTATGCAAATGAAATGCAATTTTTGTTTTTTTTGTTATTCTGTTGCAACAACGTTGTGTAGCATATTTTTTAATAAAATTTCCAAAAGCGAAAATAGCAACAACAAATTGATAAATTCTTTTGCTTTGCTGACATTGCAACAATTTTTGTGATTATTTATTGGTTGCGCGTCTGCTTGGCTGCCTTCAATTTGCTCGTCTGCGCGCAGGGTGCGCCCGTCATACTAGAAAAATAAATTAGCGCCTATCAGTGCTGAGCAATCTTTATGCCACATGCATGTCAATCGCTTAACCACACCACATGCATACACACATACAATTAAGGCATGCATCCCTGTAGGAAATGGCCACACGAAATCAAATTTGTAGTCTAGGCGTCGCTCACTGAATTTTTAAGCTAAGTAAAACATAAACGAATGATAAAATTATAGAATGAGCTATGTTGACTTTAGCGCACGCACACATTCGCACTCACACGAATAGCAAAATCCATTCTGACTTAAAGTAACTGCGCAATGGAAATTTGATCGCCGCATTGCACTCAACTCAGCGTATGATGTCACAAATCATAGCAAAGGCACAGCCAAGCTATTAAAGCACAAAATGTAAATAAATAATTGTCAAGAATGTTGGACGGCAACAACAAATAAGACAACAACAAAAACAGCAGCAATATCAAAACCACAACACTTTTAGTGCGTCAGCAGCTTTGAAGCTTGTGGATGTGTGGGTGAGATTGCAGCGGCCAATCCAAGTGTGCCAGTGATGCACATTGTCGAGTTGCGAAGAAGATGTGCTCTAAGCTGAGGGCAATCTTTGTTAGTTCTCTCTGGCAAACATCACATTCGTAAAGAAAAGCTTTGATGCAGTGAAATGCCATATTTCTTAGATAATTCCTCATCCATCCGATATTTACTTGAAGCTCAGGAAATCTTAAAGTTTGTGTCCGAAATCTAGTACATTTTCATGAGCCCTTATTCTTAACTCGTGCTTTACTTATTTGCTGATTTTTATTGTACAAGAATTATAAGAATTTATTGCTGCATCTCGTTGTGGGCTATATTTTCACTTTCATTTGTCCAAAATGGCGTTTGAAACAGAAGCAGTCCCTGAAGCACTTGAAACTTCCCGCTAAAAGCCAAAGCAGTGGAAACACTCAGGTGGCAAAAAGTGGGTGTCGCATTACAAGTGGGGGGAATAGAACGTAAAAGCAAAAAACAATTGAAAGAGAGCAAGAGAAGCGTTTCCAAAAAGCCTTAAACTTGAGAAAAAGCAAGCGAAATTAAATAAAGCGAAGATGCTGAAGAGTAAAAGAAGTTGAGTTCGAAAATGCCTTGCTCAGCAAAATTAAGATTCCGTATGGAAGTGATTAAAAGTCAACTGTGAAAAGTCGAAAATCTATCGTTCTGATTCCTTAACTGCAACAACATTAAAGTAACGCGGGTAAGAAGCGCCTCTGTGAGCGCCCTCGCAGTCACAGCCGTTCAGTTGTAGCAACAAAATTTTAGCTGTAAACTGACCAAAGCGGCATTGCTTGAAGTCATTTGAATGCATGCTTCTTCTTCTTGCTGTCTTACTTTTGTGCAACCAAGCACCTTCGCCTTCAATTGTGCCACACGCTACACAAACACACACCAACAACAACAGCAATTCACATTTTTTTCTTTCATTTCATTGCAACATAACTCCAGTTTTTACGTTTGCTACACTTTTACGAGGTGTCATTTTGTGATTTCTAATTCAGCGCGCTTTTTTATTGTTGCTGCATGTGCTTTTGTGTTTTTGTATTTTGTGAACTGTACGTGTGTTGGTGCGTTTTTGTACGGCAGCTGGTGTTGGTTGCACATCTTCAAGTGCCATGGCCAGTTGATACACAAAGCTCGGTTGAACAAAAAAAAAAAAAGAAGAGTTTTTGTTGCTAAAATATTTCGCTGCTTTTGCCATTGCCTCACATAGTTTTCATAGTGTCGCTGTCCGCCTGTCCGCCTAGTCATCTGTCTTGCCACACACATGTCGCACGTATGTAAATGTCCGTTGCTGGTCGTCGCGCTCGTTCGTTAGCAATGACACAATTTTTCGCGCCACTTAGCGGCAACGCAGCAGACAACAACACAAATGGCAGTCAGCAGCAGTCAAACAATGTGCGAAAATGTCTGAGTGTGTGTGTGTGTGGCATTTGTATACCTTTCTTGAACATGAAAAAAATTGTATATTTAAAAGGAGTAAATTAAAAAAATAATAATAATAAAAAAAAACAAAACAATTATTTTATAATATTTAAAAAATAAATATAATCAAATTCAAAAAAAAAAACCAAAAATAAATAAAAATATAACAAAAAAAATTAAAAAAAAAAGTTTTACGAAATAAAATTCAAAAAAAGAAAAGAAAAATTTAAGAAAATAATTAAGGAAAAGAAAAGTTAGCAAAAATAAAATGGAATAAGAATAAAATGAAAATAAAAATAAAAAATTTTTAGAATATAGAATAAGAATAAATTTAAAAAAAATTAATAAAATATAATAAAACATAAATCAAATAAAAGAAGAAAATTAAGCTATATAAAAATAAAAATGAATGTAAAATAAAGAAAGCAAATTAAAACAAAATCAATTTTAAAAAATGAAACTTAAGTTTATAAGGAATAAAACTAAAAAAATAATAATGAAAAATATATATAAATAATATTTAAAATAATAAACCTAATGAAATTAACAGAAAAAGAAAAAATGGGTGAAAATTTAAAATACAAAATAATAATAAAAGAAAAGAAAACAAGAATCGTATAATATTTAAAAAAAAAAAAATAATATAATTTAAAGAAAATAAAAAAACAAAAAGCATAAAAATATAAAATATAAAATAAAAAAATTGATAAAGGAACAAACAAATACTTCACAAAATTAAATTCAAAAAAAGTAAAAGAAAACTAATAACAAAATGCAAGTAAAAAAAACTATTAAATAAAAGAAAAGAAAACAAAAGTAGATAAGATAATATAAAATAAAAAATAAAATAAAATAAAATAAACGAATATAGAATTCCAAGTGACTAATTATATTATAGCCAAAAAGGCAAAGAAATCAGTTCTACTCGTGTAGGTTACAAACTGAACGGCACAACATAGCCCCCACCCTTCCTTGCGTGTTGTATCATCGCTGCTGGCGTTTTTACGATGAACGCTCTAATGCTAAACAGATTTCCCATAAAAATGCAATGTTGACAGTCATATGTTGTAGAATTTGAACAACAACAAACAATGAAATAGCTAAAAAAAAATTGTGACTAATTTATTTGACATTACATCTAATTATTTGAAGCTCAAAGTTGTAACACCATTTATGTTGATGAACTGATAAAATGACTTGCAACAAGCAAAGAGCGCTTTCTTCGTTGTTATTGTTGTTTGAAAATTGCTTGACAGCTGTCACATATCATCAATAGTTTCATGCTTTTCGCAAAACCCTCAATTAAACAATGAATTAGTCGGTTGATTTTTATGCATATTTTTAAAATAATAAAATTAATTTTTTTTCAATCTAAACATAAATATTTTCCAGGAAATAAATATATTTATTTGTTTGCCGGCAATTAATCATCATTTTCAACTTTTTTTTTGTGATTTGTCATAAATTCATATTTAATAGAAAAAAAAAATACAGTAAGTGATACCCGCTCCCCACTACCAGGCAATGCATCATTCAAGCCTGCCACAGCTGCAACAACATTACTAATTCCTGCTTGCATGTGTGTGCGTCATTGCTTGGTGCATGTGGCGTCTTGCTGTGAACTTACAATTGAAATCACTTAAAAATAATTTTTGCTATGATTTGAAGCAAATTAAAAGTGACTTGAAGCTTTATGAATGAGCGTGAGCTGAGGCTATGAAATCATCAGCGAAAATACCAAAATTGCTGCTGCAGATGTAAGAAAGACTTAGGAAAATACGGATGTAAAACCCTTTTTACATCCATTGTGGACTTATAACAACTTGCTTCTGCCTTTAAACGATTGTCAGCATAACATAATCAGTTAAAATAATCGAACATTCGCTACATTCTTATTTTCGCACTCAACTTCGCCTCTTGCAAAAAATATATTCGATGCGCCTAAAAGCATGCCACACTCTACTACATAGCTGACAGTATAACCCGGAAAAAAATTTTAAGACCCCGATATTAATTAAAATATTTTAAAAGTCGCCTATCCACCGCTCTCGTAAAGTGGTATTGTTCTGGCCAACTTTACCGAAAATAACCTTGGTCAAGTAAATCTTAAAAGTGGTCTGAAAAGTTTTTTCAAATAACAAGATCAACCCTCGAATGTCTTTCCAAACAAAACTTCTTCACTTATACATATACATTTTGTATTAACAATTTTTTCCCATACATATTTCCTCATTTGCCGACATCGCCCTCCATCTCTGTATCTATGTACTCACTGAAAGCTGTCAGTCTGACCAGTCCTTCAGCCCCACATCCTTTGACGCATCAAGTAACTGCAATATAAACAATAAATCTTTTAAAACATCCTCACTCTAGGCTGCTGCGCTACCTTCCGCCCGCAATTTACTTTCACAACTTTGTTTGTATATTTTTACAGCCATCAACGACCTTTCAGAGCCGTATCCTTTCAAAACCGAACCCCCCTTGTTGTTATTTGTGTAAATAGAAGTTGGCCAAGTTGCTGCTAAATTTAATCGACGCCAAATCAAATTAGTAAACACAAACTTACCAGCAAATCCCGGTGTGGATGTGGTATGTTTCAGCGGCTGCTTGTGGCTAATTGAGCGTGTGTGGCTGTATGGGTCATAGACTGCGTGTAGACAACAGAAATTTTGCTGTAGAATTTCATGTGTGTTGGCGTGAAGCTGACAATCATGACAGAATTGAAAGGAAGCAGCGCGTAAACATTGTTCGCTAAACTTTTGTGGGCTTGTGTGTGTGTGTGTGTTTATGAAAAAGGGCATGTGTAAGGCTGAGCGCTAGATTGCCCAAATTGTATTTATATGTATTAAAGTTATTTCCCCGCAAAGCAAGCGATTAGTCTAGGATGAATCGGGAATGAGTTGTTTGGGACTTTTTATTTGGGTTAAACTGCTTCATTTTGCTAGCCTATGTTCTATGACGAGATCGTCTGTTCACATTTTTTTAGTATAAAGAAAGTTAGCAGCGAGTTTCCGAGTTTAATAAGTTGCGCCTATAGGTATGTTATACAAATTAAAATTGAGTTATCCCTTCTAGAGCGCACTGCAGACGAAACGGACTAGTCCTAATTCACTCTCTACTGAGATAAGTGGGCCAATTTGTTAAACGCTCAAAGTGTTTCAGTAGTGCTTTGCAAATCAATACAAAATGCCTTGAGACATATAAACGCATTTACGTGTCATGTTAAATTATAAAAACAAATTCGATATTTATTTTTATTACAAAAGCAACAGTTTGTTCGGAAGCTAAAAATCAAAATCGTAGCTAAACAATCAAAACAATCGATTTGTGTGCCATTAGACGATTAAAGCGCAACAAGAGTCGCGTGCTCGGCTGAAATATACAACACAGCAAATCGACTTAAATAAAAAGCAACATTTTGCTCACAAAAACGCCCACCACCTCCGAGCTGCGAATGTCTGAAAATATCTTGGAAATTTAGAAACATGTGTGAGTTGATATAACGTTGTTCTGGCGACAGGCCACATACTCTACGAAAGCTCTTTAACTGCGCTATAGCTTTCAGGAAGTTTTGTTAAATTTTTTTTGTATTTTTTTTTTTATTTCCTCCTTTCAACAAATTCTACAACTTGTTTCGCTTTTCGAAATCATCCCCCAATTCATTTAACGTTGACAACAATAATTTCGTTTACGAGCGCATTTCGCAATAAAATTTTGTAGCTATGACAATAAACACCTGTCAAACAAGCAACAACACAAAAAAAAGTTGTGTAGCCTATTCGCTCTCACTCACTCCCACCTTTGCGCTCATGCCAGCACCCTTTCGATTTATTGCTTTATGTCTGCATTTGTTTGGCAAATTTATGCAAATAAACAAAATAAACAAGCATCAATGTGGAAAGCATTGATTTGGCAATGACATGTGGCATGCGGCGTTTGACTTGTGGCATGTGGCATGTGACTTTTGGTTTAGCGCTTGTCAGACTATGCCCAAAGCCGAATTAACTCATCATTGCAATGGTTTTCGATGAAAGAGAGAGATGCTCGGTTTAGGTGCTAGAGAGAGTCTAAAGCTTAATGATGATTAATAATTTTACTTAGTGACAGTTACATAATTAATTAGAACAACAATTTTGGGGAAAAAAAATTCACAGATATGAGATGCTTGATTGGTTGTTTCTTTCTATGGAACCACGCTTCCAGAACTTTAACCTTCTTCAAACCAATGAGGGATTCTTGAAGATCACGAAAAGTAAAAGATTAAAAATAGAGACCACACAACTTATCTGCTAAGCGCAATAAATTAATTTCTTCATATTTCAACTTGTTAATATTCATTAGCGCTTGCTTAGAGTTACTTAAGTCAAGCATGAGGTAAGCGCAGCTGCTCACACGCCTGAGTTGGCATGACCACAACTCGCACGACTGACTGTGGGACAGAGCAGAGTGTCACTTACTACATTGACGTCACTGGCAAATCAAACAACAGCTGAGTAAAGTAACTAGAGCTCAGGCTAAACAGTGCCAAATTGTCAGATCATTAGTAAGCGCACATTGAAACAACAGAAAAAAAGCTAATTAGCTCATCAAGCGCGTTCGAAGAAAAACGCAACAAAGAAGAAGCGCAGCTGCATTTTAAATGCTCAAAAAAAAACAATAAAATATGTTTGCAGTTATGTTATATTACAGCTTCTTCATGCTTTTAATAATAGCAATAATAATAATTGTATTGCTGTTGTTGTTGTAACACGTTAATGATGATAATAATAATCGTTTAAAATTAGAAAAAATTCGTGTCAAGTTGTTTGACAATCTTTAAAATATGTAGCACATTTCCTGCCAATCAACAGACGACAGCCAATGCACACGGGCGCATATAAACAGCACACACACAAGCGCTCGTATGCCAACAACACCCGCTCTAACATCTTCCCTCTATCTCGCTCTCACTCTCTCCGTGCGCACTCTGACTGCTGTTAAACAATCGAAATGACAGTTTAGCACGAAAAGCTGATGAATATGAATGAGCAACAAGCGTTAGATGAAAGTGCATGCACACACACCCGCACACACACATGCTCACACAAAATTCGCTGCATTCCTAGTATGTGCATAAGTACTTAGTTGGGTTATTTTTAAATATGCTTACCATATTCCAATTGCAATTTATGCGGTGACATAATATCTCTTTGCTTGCAGCTGTCCCATTTAATGAGTCATTTGTGGGTTTGTGTGCGGTGACAGTGTCACTGTTAGGTTAGTGCTGTTCAAGGTGTGTGCGCGCGGTGGTGTTGCTGGTGAAAGTGTTATATTGTGACAGTCGCAATGAGCTGCTTGTACGCCCACACAGCACACGTAAGGCTGTTGTAATTATTCGCACCCCCACCCTCGCACTATTGTCACTCCACTTGCGCAGCAAACAACAGCGCCCTTAAGTATGCAATGCCAAAGTTGAAGTGATTGACGCCGCGGTGCCAGTGATTAGATGCATGTGCAATCATTTTGATTTTTCGCTATAGATTTTATCATTCCGCAAAGCATGTCAAAAATATTTACCTTTGCTATTCAGCTTGACAGCCAATTTTTTTTTTTTTTTTTTCTGTTCGTGGTGTCATGAGTTGGCTTGCTGAGTTTATGAAGAGGAATTGCTGTAGGGCAAGTTCTAAAAACCTAGAATGTCGTCGTGTGCTATTTATGGCATGGATAGGCGTAAATTGAAGTATGTTACAGCGTAATGAGGAGTAGAATTTGAAGACAATGCTCTGAAGCAACAAAAGCTCAATGATAGAACGCTATTAAAATTGCTTGTTCTAATTTTTTTCAGCTTTAAGGTGCTTTTTTAAATCATTTTAGCTATTCAAAAAATTGTGTTTAAAATTTATAACAGTTAGGCTGATTTCTAAGAAAGGTCGTTGTAGCTATTTGCTCTTCACCCATTGGCTGACCATCGTTCATGCCACAAATTTGCAAAAATTTAAATAACGAAATTGAGGAAAAATGTGCCGCTTGCATGTTTGTTTGTTTACTTTTTGAGCGTTGCCGCAGAAAATTACATTGTAAATACGTTTTGACAAGCGCAGACGAGTAAATATTGAATTGCACAGTTTAATGGTGTCACACAAAACCAGAAATTTCGAGCTGAGTTCGGGGTTTCGGAGGAAAAAAAGTGTGAGGTAATGAGGCTGGATGGTTAGTTTTTTTGCCAGAATTATATGCTACATTTATTCTTTTAGAACAATTTTTCAAAAAGCTTAAGTGGTCATTTCATACCCTTCAAAAAAAAAAAGTTGCGTATACGCCGTGGATCATTGAATAAAATTTTGAATGAATTCAACCTCATAAATTTCCAATTTATTTTAAATTTTACAGAGTGAATAAGGCTGAGCTTGCATCTCGCGTGCGTTCCTCTCAATTAGCTCTGCTTTTCAAGATATTTTAGCAGCAGCAATTATTTTAATTCTGCCAAAAGTTGCGTTGGTGATCATTAAATTAAAACTAACATGGAACATTAAAATTTCTGAAATGCTAAGTCAGGCATAAATTTATTACTTTTGTTATATCTGGCATGCGTTTTTCCTCATTAGCTCTGGTTTTCAAAATATTCTAGTCTCAATTTTAATTTATTCTGCCCTTTCGAAAAGAAAAGTTACTCATACGCCACGTACAACACTTTTACAAATTAATAACACTGACGACACTATTCGTAGCAACAAATCACAAAATACCCCAAAGTCCTTAATACGTAACAGCCGCTTTTGCTGCACACAGGAAGTCATTCCTTCTCACTCATCTTTTTCTCCCTCCTCATATTTGGTATTTATTCCCTTAGAGTATATCGATTAACACCTAACCATTTACATTTATTAATCGATTAGCTGACTTTGAAAATGCGCTGAACTTCAATTTCCAAACGTAATTCAAGCGCTTAATTTCTAATTCGTCTCTTATCCTTTCGATCCTTTATCTGCACCCCCTTCCCTGGCTAACCGCACCTCATCACTGTCACTGAACCTTCTATCGAAAATATCAGCAAAAACACGTCAGTAATTAAATGTTAATTTCCTCTGCGTTGTAATTAACGACACGAACATATGAACTTCGTGCACACCAAATGCAGATACGACACTTTGCCCCACGATTTTATCATTCCACGGCAATTACATTAAAGTCATGCCACAAGTCAAATGATGCGTTCGTTCATATCCGGTTTTAAAGGCATGAAACGTGTTTTGCTATTGCAGTTAACTCACAAAAATGTTTGGGACTTAATTTTTTTTAAATATCTTGCTGAGCTTATTTTTCCTAAGCTTCACACAAATTTAATTCCCTGAAAAGTGCTAGCATTTCCCAGCATTTTCTGGTGTAGCTATCTCCTTTAACTTGTGTAGTTTGCAGTCAAGTTGCTCTCAAGACGCACGACATAAACTGATTATCGATGACAAGCAGCATTTTTGCACACACAAATAATTGAATAAAAAAGCTTTTTGCATGCTTTTGAAGCTAAGCGGTTTTTTAAAATCGACACGCTGGTGTGCTGATTGAATTTCCACTGAGCACCTCTAATGGTTGATGGCAAAGTAGTCACCAAGAGCTGCTTCATATATGTACGCACAGCTCTTTAAGAAATTGTTACTCGAATCTGATTCCATATTTAACGCTAATGTTGTAGCCCGTGAGGGTATTTTTATTTTCTAGTTGTGTGTGCGTGGCGCAGCCTCATACAACCGCAACCCATCTACTTGAAAATATTTTTCGCAAATTCGCTAATTTGGTTTTCCTATAGTTCAGCTAATTTTCAATGCTCAAAATCAATTTTTTGTTTTAGCAAAAATTAATATAAAACTCTCATGCTTCCTCCCCACCGCCTTCTTCACCCTCGTTTGTCGCTCTGCTGGCTAAATAAATTGTAAGCAGAAAAAAAGTTTGTTTTGTTGGCAGCACACAAAACTACCACAAGAACAACAACAACTAGCATGAGCAGTTTGTACATAGTAATCACAAAAACAACAACACAAATGACAACAACACTAATAAACAAGCGAACATGCGAACGAGAGGCGTCTCTAACAAAAAAAAAATCAAACGAAATGCACGTAAATGGCTGACTTTTGGTAGTTTCAGTTTTTAATATTTATTTATGTGCTGGTGACTGACATAAAAAGTGAAGAAATTAAAAGTAAAATAGAAGAAAAACGTGCAACAAAATTGTAAACGAAAGCGTCAGAACTTTTAAATGGCCCACAACAACAAGAACCGCAGCGGCACAATTAAAGCGCAGGCCATCACAACAACCGTAAAATCTAAAAAAAAAAAAAAAAAATAATAAAAAATTACAACAAATAAATTTGGAAATGTATGCAACAACAATAAGTTAACAAAGCAGCAGTGGACTGAGTTCCAAACATCAAAGTTGCGTTGGCAACTCTGTCACATTTGTTTCCTCGTCGCGCCGTAGACGCCTTGGCTAACAAGCAGTGGCAAGTTGTGGCATGTGGCGTGTTGCAACAATTGTCTGTCAACCGGGTATCATCATTTAATTTCGCCATATTTGCATGTGGCAGCCGATTTTTATTAATCGTGTTTTTGTTGTTGTTGTTCTTGTTTACTATGTTCTGACCCAACTTTTAACCACTTTATCAGCGAAATCATGACACGCAAAGCCTACAGCAAGCACGTTGTACATGATTTTCATTTTTCAATTTTTTGGGGCAACGCGCTGTGGTATGTTAAATGCAGCGCCAAATAAAATAAGCAACCAATTAAATAAATCAAATGCCAACACAAAAGCGCGCATCAAAGCGCACAAGCAGACACTAATGAGCTTTCAAAAAAGTGTCTAAAGAGCGCTCAAAAAGCGAATAAAAATTATTGATTTGATTTGTGAAAGTTGTTGCAAGCAGCTGTGTGCGTGTGTGTGTGCAACAAATAAATACAAAAATCACAGACACAAACATGCTGCCACAAAGCAGCTTCATTCATAAATTGCAGCACAACAACAACAACAGCAACATCAATTAAAATTAACTGCGCGCTGAATGCGAAATTCAATTACAACAATTTCAACAGACAAACAATTTGGTGGCGCGCATATGTTGCAACATGAGCATAAGCATGCTACAAATGAATATAAATAGCCGCACACACATACATACATACAACTACAAAATACAACACTTATTATGGCAATAAATTGCAACAAAATAAATCGCGTTGCATTGCGACTTCAGCGCTACAGCAGCCATGCCAAAAAACGCGCCACTTTCGTTTGTGCCCCCATTTAACAAATTGAGTGTGGCATGCCACTTGCGCTCGACTGCTAAGCGCCTGTTACGAGTTCTCATTTGAAGAGAATTACGCGACATTGGCAGCCTCTCAAGGTGCTTGCAGCAAATGTCTTGCAACTCCTTCGTTTTGGCGAAGAAAAATGTGCGCACTAACGGAAGTGCTTTTTCTATGCGCCCCGACTTGGCTTGCCACATCAACACACCGCACGGAAGTGCGAAAAGAAAAAACTTACCAGAAAAAATAGCACAGCATGAATTTGTATGTGTGCGAGTGTGCTTGTGCTAGCCGAAACCGGAAGTGTCAGCACACAAGCGAAGGACTCTTTCACAGGCAAACAGCAAATAGCGCAACTAGCCAGCATTCAAAAAAACTCACACACACACTCACACACTATTTGCACTCATGCATTTGTTTACTAGTTTACATACCGACATATATGTGTGCTTGCCAAAACGTCCATCGACTGCAATAAATTCAATTTCTGTATCTGCCATTAGCCGACGCATAGGGAGGCAACATACGAGTGGCTTTTCCGGGCGCACCATTGTTGCAACATTGCTTGTGGCAGCAGCCAGTCGCATGAAATGGTGATTTTCGATTTCCCCTATGTATCCGTTGCACGTTCCATAAGTGGCATACAAAAGCTTAATACGAGTCACACCACCAACAACCGAATGGCAGTGAGGGTGGGCTGTGATGCTGGCTATTTGAGCACAGAAAATCGAAGGTTGCTTTGTGAGTTTACTCAAATTTGTGAAATGGAAACTGCGAGTGCTGCCAATGCTAGAAAAGAATGTCTTGATGAGGGGGTGGGGTTGTGATTCACTTTGAGCGAATATAACATTCGGCAGGTTTTTCAACAGAATGGCGACTAAAGGCGCTGTTTTACTTAAGGAGAATATTACCATTTTTGAATCGGTAATATCTCGAACCTATGAAGGTGCAGGGCCATTGCAACATTCCATGGCTATCAACACACATTGGACTCAATTGCATTTAACAGCAACAGTCATGTGTTAGCGGGTGTTCTCCTCAGTCTTCAACTACGCAAACAATAACAATCCACCCTACCTGCCACATCCACAACACATGCCGTAACACCACCTCCATTGGCGCCAAATTGCCACAACTTTTCATCTTTCCACTTTTGACCTTTCACATTTACCATTTGCGCAATACTGCCTTCCAGCTTCTGGGCGCCGCATAAAGCTGGGAAAGCGCAATTGAAGTTGGCTTTGATGTTGCAATTCCCTTGCCTATGGCGTGTGGTAGTTTAAACTTGCAACATGTGGCAGCATGCGAAATTCCCAGAGAGTAATTGTGCACAATAGCCAAAAAACAATTGACATTACAAGTACAATTCAGTTGAACAGTGACACACAGATGCACACAAACAGACACAAAGCGTGGTAGAAGCAATTGTTGATAGAACAAAGCGCGCCAAGCACTCTTCAATTGCATTAACCGTCGATTTGTTTACAGTTTGCCGTTTCGCGCTCCACACTTTGTAGCTATACATACATACATAAATATGAGTATTTTCGGGTATGTTTGTATGTAAGCATCCACCACGGCATCCTTTGTTAACTCTCAACTTCGTCATGCATTCAAACGCCAAAAAAATTGCAGACTCTCTCACCTGACCACGCTTCCGTTTGCCATTTACCAAGTAGAGCACATGCATAGAGACTAATTTGATTGCATTTGTTGTTGTGTGTGTGTTTGTATGTTTACTCTTGTTGGCTGTGCTCGCCTTTCTGTGCGCCTATGCTGCGTTGCTACGGTAAACCCCTGTTGATAACCGCGCGCATCCATCGTTGCCAATCGGAAGCAAACATTTTGTTATACCTTCGTAGCTTCCGCTCAGCGCTTTAACCCCGCTCGTGTTTATCGGTTCATTCGTATTTGGATGGCCCAATTGTATGCTCAATATGCCACTGACAGCGGATAATCCGACTTTTCACCCTCAATTTCACCCAATTGCTTTCGGTAGGGGGAGAATGGAAAGTGAAGCAGACAACTGTTGCAAATCAGATTTGATGAAATGAAATGAATTTGTGTTGGTGCAAATTATTCTGGGGAAAAAAGGTAGAGGGGAATGGACATTAGGTTTTGTGTAAAAGCAACAAAAGTAAGGGGGCCGATAGAAGTATTTGCTTTGAGAAAAATGATAGCAATCGGTAGAGTGAATTTTATGAGCCTTCACTTGATTCATCTAAAGGTGCTCCGAACAGCGAGCTGTTTCCATAGAGTGTTTTCATAGAAGTAGTGAGGTTGAATGAGCCTTTAGGCAAGTCTTTAGGCTAGGCTAGGCTTCTCATGGTCAATAGGCGACTTTGACTGTGTTCATCGAGCCAGCTGGTTTATCTGGTTCCGTGAGAATTCTTAAACATTTTCGCCATAGTGTGCAGTCCTTTTTGTGAATGAAATACAAACAAAAATATTTTTAAGTTTTGTCCATTTTCCATCAAACTGTTTATGGCTTCATTGCACATATTTTTAACTTTCACAAAACAAAGAACTCACGAAATCGACATGGAAGCATTGTCGTGACTCAATCAAAGTTTGCGACCATTACGATTTCTTCTGCTCAACTTCTCATTTGCTTCACTTTTCCAAACTGCACGGCGCATTTGTATTTGTAGTTTTTCCAAGAAAAGTTTTTGCCTGCGCGACGTTTTCACATTAAAAGCTGCATATTGACAGGCGCAAAAGGCGAAGACATGTCAAAGTTAACGCGCGCATTGCAGCTATCATTTTGCTAAAATATTTATTAAAGTAAAAAAGTTGTGCAAAACGTGCAAATGCAAACTGGAGCAAAGTAAGCAACCCGGAAGAGATTTACTTTTATTATGACGAGCAGCCAAAGCTCAAAAGCGCACTTGCATGTGCCACAGTTATCAGCGCGCACAAAGTTAGGCCTCAAAATTTGTACATACTTTTCGGTGTCAATTGAAGTCATACAAATATAATAAATTCATTTTATTTGCAAAGTTTTTTGCTACCATTTTTCAAGCCTTTAAATAAATTCACACGCAATTAGGCGCTTAAATTGCCAAACTTGCATTTCCTTGCCCGTTTGTTGGATTTGTTTCCCTTTCTTCAAAGTCGCAACGCAAACAAGCAAAAGTATGCTACGATTGAGATCAGCGAATAACAGTTTAAAGGAAAAACCTTTGTGAGCTTAAGCGCTTTGCTTTTTGATAACCAATGCCACAACAAAACGACGCTAATTCCATTGAAATGTTTGCTGAAAAATTGGCAAAAGCCGAACTGTAAATAAGGAAATATCGAAATGGATATGTGGCCAATATGAAAAAACACCTTTTTTTGTTTTTCAGAAACAGAAAACTTTGCTTTCGAAAGCTGTGTGAGAATTTGTTAAATGCCAAGGCGTAGAAATTTAAAGCTTCCACTTTTTCCCCTCCACCTGCTTTCCACAAACTTTAGCTACAAAACTCAACCGACAACACACATACCTTCCCGCATGTCTCTGCAATTTGATAGCCACTTGTTGAGCTGCTACAAATACAAGCGCACCACTCAAGTTCACTACTCTGTTTCCATGCGAGACTCACTTTTCCCAAGTATTGTATGTCAACACCTGCTTAGCAGCGCACAGCAGCAAAGGCAGTTTGTGTATGAAGCAGATTTTGTTAAGCATTTGAAATCATTAAAGGCATTTGTTGTTGTCTCAAATTATTTGGGTTATCTACTAAGACGGCACAAATAAATAAAGCTGAATGTAAACAAGAATACGCTCAAGCTTGTGATATGTATAAATAAATCTTCATTACCTTCATTCCCTACTTTAAAAAATACGCCTAAAACTATGCTTCGTATGACGTCGTTTATGCTCGCAAAAGTTTCCGCATATCCCTAGCTTTGGTCTCCCTACTATGGTATGCTTTGTTGTTGTACCTTAAACAGGATGTAAGCATGTGTAAACTCATACTCACCATATCTATGGCAATTAGTTAAGGGTTAAAAGAGCACGTAAAATACCAGCGATTGAATTTCAAAGCCAAGCAAAGGCAAAAGTTAATTTTAAACGAATAAAGAAAATGACACGGAAGCGAAGCAAAAAGAGTTAGGTACCAGCGATTGAATTTCAAAGCCAAGCAAAGGCAAAAGTTAATTTTAAACGAATAAAGAAAATGACACGGAAGCGAAGCAAAAAGAGTTAGGTGACTGAACACTTTAAAAAATCGACAATGATAGAAGCTGTTCTGTCCAAAAGCGTTAAATAAATGAAAAATAATTGTGTAAAACTGTGTATGAAAGCTTTAAAGCTTAGAAACGAAATATTGAACCAAGGAATATTAAGTAAAAGTTGTGTTCAATTATGTAAATTTGCTTGCGAAAAAATCAAGCCAAATTCAAGTGAAAGTAGCTTTCACCAAATGAGAAAAGTTTCATTAAACAAGAAAGCTTTCATAGACAGAAAAAGCTAACGGAATTTGTGCATCAATGCCACACGTATTTTATTCATTTGATTTAATTTTTTTTTATTCAAAATTCGTATTAAATTTACTTAGCATTTTAATTGTAAAACTTCCTTTATTAGTTTCATTATATTAACTGTTGTTCCTTTCTCTTGTTCGCAGAATGTCAAGCGCATGAGTACAGATGTCGCTCTGGCAACTGCATTGACAATGCGCGCCGCTGTGATCACGTACCCGATTGTCCCGATGGTGATGATGAAGATGCAAGTTGCCGTAAGTACCTACACTAAACTTATCTTCCTTCAATGTAGAGTCTCTGCAATTAGTTTTGTGGTTAAAAACTGTAAAAACAAAGCTCGTTAGATTATGAGCTTTTCAAGAGCTTTTTAGACTTTCGCAATTTCAAAAATGTGTATTAAGCAAAAAAGCACTTTTAAAATAAGTTTTTGTGACTAATCAAAATAAAAGTTCGGTAGGTAAAAAATCTCTGTACGAAATTGAAGCTATATGGATAAACTGAGCTTCAAAGAAAGCTTTCTAGCTTTTTGTGAGTAAAAAGTGTTATTTTACAAAAGCAAGAGAAACACGTAAATAATTTAAGTAAATTTTGTGACTCATAACTGTGTATAACGCTACACGCAACCACAACAACAAATTAACAGTAATTAAGTAAAGCTTCATAAAAGCTGTATGAAGCTTTCTTTTGTGAATTAGTGAGTAGTAAAAGTAGCATTATGTATTATATTTAAAGCGCTCCCTTTAGTTTAAGATTAATATTTATTTTAATAAGTTAAGAACAGTTTCTAGAAATAACAACAACTAACACTAACAAATTATAACCTTTTTTTCTTCTATTTTATTTGTCTTGCCCGTAATTTGCTACAAACAATAACAAAAATAACTAATTGCGTGATGTTTCGAAAAAAAAAATTAAAATAACAAAAACAATAACAACAATGCTACTACTAATTACGCTCATTTTGCACGCTGTAAATATGTAACGTCCTAACTCCATAATTGTAAACGTAAACTCCAACCAACAATAACTTGCCTGCATCACAAATTTAACAACAAAAATATTAGTTATCGCTTGTCGCGACGATGAATATCTCTGCAGGGATGGTCAACGTTGTATAAGCAGTACGAAGGTCTGTGATCGTGTGAGCGATTGCGTCGACGCGGACGATGAGGATCAATGTGAAGGCAGTAAGTAGTGTATGGGAGGTGAAGCGCCTCTCGAAAGACATCGTTCACATCTCATTTTCTTGTTTCTCTTCTCATGCGCTCTCTCACACTCTCTTTTACCTCATTTCACAAAATTATTTCTATAAAAAACGCTTTCTCTGGATTGCCGCTTTCTGTTCAGTTGTGCCTCAGCTGCGTTACTTCTGTCCAAAGGGAAAATTCACCTGCCACGATCTCTCCTGCATATCGATCGTGCATCGCTGCGATGGACTCACCGATTGTCCGAACGATCGCGCCGATGAGGAAGGATGTCGTAGGTTGCCAATTCCAACAATTAGTTTTCTTTGAATTCCCCGTGTTTTATTTCTTTTGTTTGTTGCCCATCGCATCAGACAAGACTTATTTCTCATAATCTCTTTCGCTCTTTATTTACCCTCTTCCATTGTTCCGTTGTTTCGTTTTGGTTATTATTTAAAAATTGTTTACAATAGCTTGTCTTTACGAACGTTGGATGTGCGATGACGGCACTTGCTTGCCACAAGATTTGCGCTGCAATGGCAACATTGATTGTCCCAACGATGTGTCGGATGAACGGAATTGTAATGGTGAGCAAAAGTAATTAAAATTGAATATCTGAATACGTTTACCTGAATACTAGACCATTTAGACTATTTCTATTTCTTTGGTTGTATATTTTTTAAATAAACCTTTGTTTGAATTTCTTTATTATTTAACAAAGGTAAGTTATGTATACACCAAAAGCTTTTAAATTGAAACAACGAACGGCGCGATTCATCCGTAAGTCGTGATACAAATTAATTTGATTGTACCACATGCGCCTCATAGACTATGGCGAGCCAGTGGACAGTTCTTCCCACATCCATTTTAGGTACAGGTGCGGATTTACCACGCCCGGGTCCGCAAGCCATGCATATTTTGGAGCCAAAGCTACTGCCCTAGTTAGAACATCGAGCAGCATCGATGTATCTTACGATAGATCTTAGATTTTCTGAACGATAACTAGGTCATATTCCAAACCCTTCGTTGATTTTTGTTAGACGTGGAGGCCCTTGCCTGCTGCCTTCTAAGCAATCCGCCACTGCTTATTTCCTCACCTACTTCTTTGGCTTAGTCTGCCGCATGGGTTTGTGATTTTCGCAGTTTGTTCATGTCACCATTTTCTTGTCACTGTCATTGTACCTAGTCAGCTTGACTGTCAGTCTGAAAGGGCGCGCGTTTAAACATTTGAATTCCAGTGTTTTTGGAGGCCTTTCTCTTTTTTTTTTTTGCTGGTTAGCTAACATTCAAGAATTCGCGCCGCCGGCCAACACATGTTAAGTTCACTTACAGTCAGAGCAAGCAATTGTACATAGTTGCAGATATTTCTATGTTCATGTAACCCAGCTAACCCAACGGAATTCGCAAAGAGGATTAGGTGGCAGTTTAGGAAAAAAAAAAATTTTTGGAACTTATTGGCCAAAGGCTGATGGTGCTATTTAGCTGGGTATTTATTCTAGCTATTATCATATTACGTACTGAATCTGCCACTATAATTGAGCCTTTAATTGCAGAGCCCTGCAATTTGTGCTGCTGGTAAAGTTGCCTATACGCTTAACATTTCCCATGCAACAGTTGTATGAATAATTTTTTTTCTTTCAACCTTTGACGTCCTGTGGCATGATTTGAAAATTAACATTGCAAAACTCCAAAAAAGTAGCATGCCTTTGCGAGCAAAACAAACAAATAAAGTTCACGAGACACTTAAAATTCATAACTCCGTTTTTCATTCTCTTCTCTTCTACTTTTGCTCCTCGCGCTGTCAACTCTGATTTCTATGCGACAGTTGCAATATTTTTTTGTAATTCACCACATTCGTCTGGCATTTGAATGACATTTTAATTTTATTCGCTTTTATCTGTATCATATTTCTTGCAAAAAAAAAAATTGTTCGTGTATACCTTTTTTGCGGGGATCTGCAATATTTGCATTTTATTTATGGGGCAATTAATGAGCTGTCCACCAACAATTTGCTCTATATTTAATTATTCCATGAGCGTGCAATTCTTCGATTGACAGCTGAGACACGCCTTTGACGTTTTAATGTCGCTTCAAACAAATTCGTTTCATTTGCGCTTCATTTCGCATGCCTCACAAGTCGAGTCTGTTTCCGCTTGTAGCGCGTCTATAAATAAAATAAATCAATCACTCTCAAACACCTGTTTCGATTTCAAAATGTGCTGATTTGAAACCCTGTTTCCTTACTCAACTTGATTTTCTTCCTTCATTCAACTTTTTACCTCATAAATTCATAAAAAGAATCCATTAATTCTGTCTTTTTCTGAATCATTTTGCATCACAACATCATTATGAACTTCATTTTAATTTTCATTTAGTTTACTTATTACCCTTTGTTATGTTTTTTCATTGCCAAAACTATTCCACAACAATATATTTTACAATTTTAATAACTGTCAAAAATACAACCCTGCGTTTCATGGTTGATTTCTGGTAACAAACACACCACAAGGTGGTGACTCTGACTGCAATTATAATGAATTCAAATGCAATAATGGTCAGTGTATACCGTTACGTGAGGTATGCGATAATATTTACGATTGTGAAGATTATTCAGATGAGAAGGATTGTGGTAAGTGCCACTTTTTCAGTTTAGTGTTGAGTGAATTTGAGCTCAAATGGTGGCGGTTTTATTTAAAGTGTAATTAAATTTATCAAACTTGTGGTGCTGGCTTAAACTGATTTCTCTAAATTTTAATTTCAAAATAACTGGAAATAAATGTGATTCTATATTTTAGAAAATTTGTATGTACATATATATGATAGTTTTTGGTTTGTAATAATTAGGCTCATTTCACAAATCGAAAACTTTATTTATAATTTAAAATAATGATCTAACATTTTATATATCCACTCCATTTCTCCTTTTAACTTATTTTTTTAACGCGTTAAACGGATTCCATCTCCCCAATTGAAGCTCCGAAACTAAGTAAAGCTTTTAACTGCTGATATTGAGCTTTAAGTTCCCTCTGTCTTTTTCGAAAAAAGATTTAAAACATTTTCTACTAGCTCTTATAAAGGTTTTTTCCAAAACAGTAGGATATGCTCTGCAACTTTTCTCCTTAAAAATAGTTTAGTAGCGCGAGTTTTCAATATTTCTTTTGCAAATCCTCTAAATTTTTATTAAATATAACAGACCGGAAAATTGATTTTCAATAAGAAAACAGTCTTAACTTCATCTTTCATATAATTTTTCAATATTTTCATAAAGCTGTTTCAACTGTTATAGAACACTTTTAAGAGCTTAAAGCTCTGCTGGCCCAGTAATAAAAAAAAGCTTTTTAAAAACTATAACCTTAAATATTTGAAATATCCTTGCTCTGCATCAATCAGCTGATAAAAATTATCACGTTTTCTACAGTAAAGTCAGATGGGAAATAAAAGGCAAAACTAATTTTAATTACGAAGCTTAGTATGGGTAGTTAATTTCTAAAAGTACTTTCTAAAAGTAGACTACAACTACTCCTTGTTCTACATTTTTGTTGTAAAAATCTGCTCTTATATTTATATCTGGGTACTTTGGTTTGTTATACTAAACGAAGTCAATGTCGCTTTGTGTACGCTGCTGCTTTCTAAGTACTTTAAATACTAGTCAAATTTTAGTTACTGGATTTTGAATGTACTCAAGTATCATATGTAGTCGTCACTGTCGCTGGGCTGCGAGTAGTCAAAATTGCATATTTAGTAACAAAATTTTTAAACTAATTTTTTTAATTTTTTCTTTTTCTTTGGCTGCAAAAAAAAAACACAAAACAAATTACGGTTACGGTGTGAAATACTCAAAACAAAATTTTAACACCGCTACCAAAAAATGCGACACTGGCTACACTTAAAAAAATTGGCACGGATAAAACTTTATTTGAAAATTTTCGGTTGTGGACTATATAATTTATATGCATGTTAAAATAAAATGAAACCGTTTCTGAAATCCCGCTTAACTTTTACATAAATGCCCCCGCTTGTGGTTGCATGCGGTTCTGAAATAGATGCGCAAGATATTGGACGCGATATCTTTGATGAAGACGAAATTATACGCGAATATGCGCAGCATGGACGCAAACCTGGCACCACCGAAAGCCCGCTGCTTGATGGTTTGGATAAGCAGGAATACTTGCCATGGCACTACTATCAGAATTCGAATGCGCTTAATCCCTGCAATGAGAAGCAATTTCAGTGCGGCAACAATGTTTGCATACCGTTACAACTGCGCTGCGATGGTTACTATCATTGTAACGATATGACTGATGAGTCTGGATGTGAGCAATACAACGCTGATAAAGGACGTACGACGACAGCGCCACCTGCGAATCTGCAAGTTACTACGGAGGCTGCACAACGGATACCCTGGTGGCGCACCACATCCACTTTGAATACGACAACAAGCACGACAGTCAGGCCGTCAACTTTTCCCTGGCATACAACCATAGCGACGACAAACATTTTCGAGACACCCGTAACACCCCGTAGGTTTTTAGTGCTCTTTAATAGGTGGTGGGCTGGTGGCGGTGAAAATTGCTTAGCAAAACACGCTTTAAAATTTTTTTTGTGATTTTACTGAGTTGGCGATTTTTAGGGCAAACTAAAGTCAGAAGCCGCAAAAATGTTTGAGGTCTTCTCTTAGCTCCGCTTGCGCCTGCCACTCAGAATGCTTTTAACTCACGCTCTAACTCTAAACTCGTACACATTCATGCACTTGAACATACAAAATTTACTTAAACTTCGATTAAGTACAAAGTACACTGAAAAAAATACAAGTAAACATTACACTTTCGAAAGAATTACATTTGAGAATCATCGAATTAATTTCAGTAAGAAAAAACTTCATCGAAAAAATTAGAAAAAATAATAATGGGCAGCTTTAAATAATTTTAAAAAACTCATTTTCAATATTTCTTCAAACAATTTTTTTTATACCCCTCAGGGTTTTCATTACACTCTATTACACATTTTATACTCATTTTTACGTGTTGCACTTTTGTTCATTTCTTTTTTTAAAAACTATTCTCTACATCACTCATCACTTGCATGCCTAGGCTACAACAACACTTGCCTTGAAAATATTGAGTTTACGTGCCAAAATGGCGACTGTATACCGATGGAGAGCGTTTGCGATGGTACAGCCGATTGTTCACGTCGCGAAGACGAAGACTACAATTTGTGCAGCTGCAGTAGCGACAAGGTAAGTAGAATGCGAATATCGTGGACGCAACAATGCAAGCAACGCGCGCTTAAAGCAAACATTTGAATATTTGAGGACTTTTGTTAAGTATGCGGTTAAGCTTTCGGCTAGAACTTATTTGGCAGGTGGTCCTAAGACGATTGTCAAATAAGGTGCCGTTAAGCGTTAACTGTATGATGACAAAGATTTCCTTAAATATTTTTCAATGCTGAAAAGTAATATTAACTCAATTAAAATGTAAATTTAGTGGAAATGTTTGCGCGGCGGCGGTTGCATACCCAAAACTCAAGTCTGCGATGGCAAACGACAGTGCAAGGATGGCAGCGACGAAAGTATTTGCCGTGAGTATTGAATGATTTAATTGAAATGCATGCTTTTGCATGTGCGTTATTTATGTAAATACGTATTATAAAAATATTAGGGTGCCCCAAAAATATTCAGTTTTAATGTTCATATTTATTTTCAAAGAATGCGAATGGGATTGCCAAAAGTAATTTTTATTTGAGAGCTGGATTTTTTTGGATCACCCTAAATATCAATCATTAAAATTAGTAGAAATTTTATGTTTCTAATTAAGAATTATATACATACATATAAAAATGTAGTTTTTAGTTTTAATACAATTCCAAAATAGACTTAACCCAATACTTAAGGCTCGATTATGCAAACTTAATATAGCTTGACGTTGATAATAATAAGTCTGTAATATTTGATACAAATTTTACAATTTTTGTATTCTCAAGTCCCACTAAATAAGACCAAATTTTTATACCTTTCATGAACATGAAATGGTATTATAACTTTGGTCCGATGTTTGTAAGTGTGAGAAGAAGAAGAGATAGACTCACCATTAAGTATACCGAAATGATCAGGGCGACGAGCTGAGTTGATTTAGCCATGTCCGTCTGTCCGTCTGTCCGTCTGTCCGTCCGTCCGTCTGTCCGTCCGTCTGTTTGAACGCAAACTAGTCCCTCAGTTTTAGAGATATCTCGATGAAATTTTGCAAGCAGGCGCCATTTTGCATAGGATTAATCATTTGTCGGAACCAGCAAGATCGGACCGATACAACGCATAGCTCCCATACAATCGATTGTTCCGATAAACGGGTTTTGGCCTATAACTCTTGCAATTAAAAAGCTATTAGAGCGAAATTTCGCAGGTTTAGTACATATTATATGCGTAATGTGTGTAGTGAAAATCACCTAGATCGGACAAACATAACATATAGCTCTCATATAATCGATAGTTTCGATAAATGGGTTTTGGGCTATAAATGTTGCAAATAGAAAGCTAGAAACGTAAAATTTCGCAGGTTTAGTACATATTATATGCGTAATGTGTGTAGTGAAAATCATAAAGATCGGACTTACATAACATATAGCTCCCATATTACCGATTGCTCCGATATATGTGGTTTGGCTATGTGTTTTTAAATTAACAGTTTTGGAGAGTTTGTAAGTAATTGTAAGTAAGGATCGGACACTTAGAAAAGTTGTGCGTATTCATGAAAGGTATAAAGCCTTCGGCACAGCCGAAGACAGCCCTTTCCTTACTTGTTTTTTAAGTATTATTCTCCTTTTTAAATATTATAACCCTACTATAACCTAAAAAGTAGTTTAATCGACTAATCGCACATGCATGAACTGCATTACCAACAGTAACGACTATCGATTAGATAATTCTTCGGATACCAAATTAACAGTTACGCTCTGAATTATTTCCTTTTTGTAACTTTATACGCCACCCTTCCACCCAATGAAAAGTATGTTCATTCACTCATTCACTTTGTGTTTCACTTTCATGTTGTTTTGTTTACCTCATTTTACTCACTAACTTTCTCATACACTCTCAACTATTTTCACTCACTTTCTCATACACTTTCAACTATTTTCACTCACTTTCTCAACACATTCATATTTATTATAGATTTTCATGCTAAATATAATAAGACGCGCATTGTCAATGAATGTCTTAGCTTTCAATATCAATGCGCCGATGGTATCTGCATTTCGGGCTACAAACGCTGCAACGGCATTACCGACTGCGTTGATGGTTCTGACGAATTTAATTGCCCGTTGAATTACGACGACGCGAATTACGGTATATTGACAATTTTTTCAAAATTTCAAAATTAAAAAAATTAACTCTGAAAATTTTTTAAAAAAGACAATGTTTTTAAGAACAAATTTGTATTTACCCCAACGATGATACTGACCAATTCCCAGCTCCAAACGCACTTTTGATTGGTTTTTTTGTCCGAAATGGATGAGTCCTCAATGCACCAAAGTCCAAAGCTTAACCAAACCAAACTTTTTACAAATTTTATATTGAATGCATGTTTTGCGTTTTATTTTTTTGTATTTTCTTACATATCACACATCATCTACACATTGAATCACACATACAACACATCATCCAACAAATTACATAAAACACTGCTCTCGCGACTCCTTGGTTCGGCTTTGAATTGCGTCGCGTTAGACTTTGCGCCAGATGAAACGCTCAGCGAATGCGATATTTATGAATTTGAATGTGATTACTCGCAGTGCATACCGATCGATAAGAGATGCGATGGTTATCCGGATTGTCAGGATGAGACGGATGAATTTGATTGTCCGCCGTTTACAGGTAAAGCGTCCACAGTTTTCAGGCAGTCTATACATGTCCACTACCATGCACCGATAAAATAAATTTGAAGAGAGCACGCTTATACTACCTTAAATAGGAAGCGACGGGAGTATGATTAGCGGTCTTTGATAGATTAACTGTACCACTAAAAAAGGTTATAAAATAAGCATTTCCTTAACATAAACACCGCTAAAATAAATAAAAACTTTAAATAATCCCAAAAGTGTTGCTAACACATGGAAACTTCCTGCCCTACAACTCGTTGCGTTTTAACGAATTGACAGAGAGATCGCTTTTCTCCCACCTAACAACAAATTTCAGAGCAGCGAGTTGCCGAGCAACGAAAAATTCTCGTTAGAACTAGAACCATTGAACAGCATGCTTGTATTTAGTTAGCTCGACTTCATTAATTTTAAATATTATTGTTTATTATTTTCATTTCATTTCACATCAAAAATTCATTCACAGAGCATTGTCATGAAAATGAATTCGAATGCGATCAGAACTATTGCATATTACGCGAGCAGCAATGCAATGGTATTGTCAATTGTAATGATGGAACCGATGAACAAAACTGCACTATGTGCCGCGATAAAGCTTTTCTGTAAGATAGTTGTTTGTAGCTTTCAAAAGCAATACTTCATGGAATAGGTTAAAAAGTTCTTTCTAAAAGAGCTTTCGCTTTTCGGGAAGCTTTCACTCACTTTAAGAATGAAAGCTTGCATAATCTTATAAATTATAATCTAGTGAATCTGTTTTTAACTTTCATCTTTTATAATGTGAGCTTTCCTACAAAAACTTGTAAATGTTATGAGAACAAGCTTTGATCCATGAAATATTGCTTTTACGAAACAAAAACAAAAACTTTTTAAATCAAAAACGTTTTCAAATTGTATACGCGCGCTCTGCATTTCATCAACACGACATCACATCACAACATCACATACAAATCAACACATCCACTTCAATATCACTGCAACATATCATCAACACAATTACATGCATACGAAACAAATGTCCAAACGTCTGTTTATCATCTAATTGGGAAAATACTCACGAAAATTACACAATTTCCAACACTGACCTGCAGCTGCAGCAGTGGCGAATGCCTTTTGCCCAAATTGCGTTGTAATGGCCAGCCTGACTGCGCCGATGGCAGCGATGAGCTCAATTGTGGTAAGTGCTGGTTATGGCAGAGCATCTCGCCATCGCAACTTCTGGTTGGGTTTTAGGAAGTCCTTTTTACAAAAATCGTTTGCTGTTTTCTTAGTAGTTTAGAAGCTTTTAGCTGTAATTGATAAAAGCTTCATTCTATCATGCTTGCTCGCTTGTCCCTTAGCTTTTAGCATATAAATATTAGAATGAGTATATTGCCTGCATGTGTGCCCTGCAATTTTATGCTGCTTTTAACTTGCATTTTTCGAAAGCTTGTCACTTACTTTGTTCATTAGCTTTTAAAGTAGTGCTATACAATTCAAATCTTGTAAAAATGTTTAAGTATAAATGAAATTTCGTTCATGCAACAAAACAACACACACACTCATATACCATCCATCAATATATGTGCCTCATTGGTTATATGTTTTTCGATCATACAGCAACACGTCCTAGTTACGTACGACCGTCGACTTTACCACCACCGACGCCAACGCGACCCACCACAAGATTCGATTGCCCGCCGCTAACAATACGGTGCAACGGCAGCTGCGTCGACTGGAGTTTGCAATGTGACGGCAAAATCGATTGTGACGATGAACTCGACGAGCAGGATTGTGATGGTAAAGAAAGCGTTTTTAGAGGAGACGATTTATATACAAAAACAACGCTTACCCATTCTTTCGTAACAAAGCCCAAGCAAAATTTACTAATAGTCCTAGAAATTTCGTCAGCTTCCACAATCCTTACATACTTTGACTTCAGCTCTAAATTTAATTTCTCTAAAACTTGTCCCTTACGTTTAATGTCCCTTTCAATAAACTCGTTGTGCCTGAAAATATTCGAGAAGCCTAAAACACATACAGTATTGGACGATACTATAGCACCCCCTATATAACATCGAGCTATAGCAACAACGTCTTTCATATGCGATTTCGATTTATTTTATTTTCAAACATCGTTTATGTTGTAATGAATTCCACTAAAGCCATTCTTGATCATTTTGTACAAAATTCAGAATAACTCTGCAAATTTTGACCTAATTTTTCAACTTTTTTCCTCGGCACTTTAGAAAAATTCTGAGTACGCAGTTTTGTAGCCCATTCAATTTGACTCTGACAAAGTGCAAGTATTAAGTAGCTCCGAAAGCGCCTTGATTTTTAATAATTTTTTATGTGTATTTTTTCTCCATACAACGAAATCACAACATTATTTTTTATATGGAGAAAATACATAACTTAGTTCGGAAAAAAATTTATTAAAAATCAAGGCGCTGTCGGAGCTACTTAATACTTGCACTTTGTCAGAGTCAAATTGAATGGGCTACAAAACTGCGTACTCAGAATTTTTCTAAAGTGCCGAGGAAACAAGTTGAAAAATTAGGTCAAAATTTGCTAAATTATTTTGAATTTGGTGCAAAGCTTTTAGTAAAACCTTGAACGAAGCTTGCTACAACATAAGTCAAACTTTTATACGAAATTATCTGAAACTTTATTTGTAGGACGTCTTTGTTTTAGTTCGATGACAAAAAGGGGGTGCGATTGTATTGTCCAATACTGTACATATATATTTAAAAATACTTAAAAATTCAAAATCGGAGCTTTAAAAGTTATTGTTTTCTGAACTATAAAATGTTCCAATGAAAGATTTCTCTTAAAAGCGTCAGCACGAAATAAATTTTTTAAAAGAAAATCAACATATAATATTCCCTTAATAGTTTTTCTAGATTTTCCAGGTTAAAGTTTTAATAATTATCAATAGCCGAAGAGCTTTCCGAAAAGCTCTAAAAATTAATGACAGAAAATGTTTAAATTATCAAAACTAGAAACTAAAAAAAATGCTGAGAATCTTTTTTACGACAATAAATAAAAAGCTTTCTGCAGCAATATTGACTACTGTAAAAAACTTTCTGGAATTAACAAAATTTAACGATTCCTCACACCCACCTAAAAACATCCTAAATATTTTTCATTCCTTAACTAACACTTTAAAAATCATTCGGTACACCTTTACCTCCAAATTCATGAAAAAATGAGCTTTATAAAGCTTTTTCAAAACATATGAAAACGTATACTATTTTTTATGAATATGGAGCTTAGTGTATTCAACCACTTATAAAAATGTTCTATATGTTTGTAAGTTTGTATATATTTTTAATTGTTTTATTTGTTTTTTGTTCATTTTCATAAAACAAACAACGCAAATCATCAAATCACCTTGCGGCCATTTTGAATGTTTATTTTTTGTTTGCTTGCCATGTTATTTTGTGTTTCTGTGTGGAAAAATTTACAAAAAAATGTGTCCGTTTACCTAAAACCAAATGTATTACTTAATCACATGCATAACAACAACACAAACGCGCACAGTGCGTGACAATGAAGTATTATTGCCCATAACAAATAAGACTTGCCAATCATACCATTGGCAATGCGACAATTCACAATGCATTAACCAAGATTATTTGTGCGATGGGCGTGAAGATTGCACCGACGGATCGGATGAATCGCCTAGACAATGCCGTAAAGAGGGTAACAACTAATACAATTAAATATTTAGTTTAAGAAAAAGCTTTGGTTGACAAAAGCGCTGCAAACAAAGTTTTTTTCGAAATTCGAAATTTTATAAATTAATATTTTTTCTGTAATATTTGTATGTTTAACAACAAGATTTATATGTCTGAGCACACGTATTTGTTTAAGTATTCACACACACATAAAAGCTCATGCTAAACTTTACGCTTTAATTAAGTACATTCGCGCAACTAATCCCAACCATTTTACATTTCTTTCTCTCCGTTTTTCTGTCTCTTTGATTGCTTGCGTCGTCTCATGCCTTTCTCATCATATTCTACCATAACTGCCATCACTGCGCCGCTGCTTTTTTCAAATTCTGCTATTGCTTCATACGCGCTTTTGTATCCCTTCACATCCATTACTGCTGCAGAAGCCATACGTCACTCACCGGAAGACTGTACGTCGGATCAATTCTTTTGCGACGATGAATGTCATCATGGTTCGATACGTTGTAACGGTTATAACGATTGCACCGATGGTAGTGATGAGATCAATTGCATGACATATCCGCCTACACGAAGACCAGCACCGACCTATCCATGCCCAATACACACCTGCCCGAATGGTAAATGTTACTCGGAGAGCGAACGTTGTGATGGTTCGCGTGATTGTGATGATGGCGCCGATGAGGCAAATTGTAAGTGATTGCAGTTCCTCTACGCTGGAACTAGAGTCCGTGTGGATGTATTCATTTTAACAAAGTCTCTATTTATCATAAGCACCAAACGTGAAATAGATTTTTTATTGATCGTGAAAAAAGCACTCAACATTGGCTAAATAAATTCTGGTGTTTCTATCACGAAAACTATGTGCAAATGAAGTTGAGAAATACTGAAACATTACTCTCGACTTCATTTGCATTAAAAAATTCCAAATTCATTTTTACTTCACGGCACTTTTCACAACATATTTCACAGAGAAATATCTTATTTCATTGTTATGTAAAAAGTTTCATCACTTGTTCAAAAGCACATTTAATATATTTTGTCATCTGGTACTTATGTATTTATGCTTAAAAGCTAGCGCTAATTTAAGGCAGCAAGTTTTAGAAATACTTTGGATAATTAACAAACGTCTCAATAATTTTCACGTTTTTTAAATTTTAAGCTTAAAGCTCATATGTATGTAAGTAAGCTTTTTTGTTTTTGAATGTGGACATTTTCTTACAAAGCTCTCGCTATTTCAAATTTCGTTTTCTGGAGAAAAGCTTCAAGCTTTTTCAAATTTATCTCGAAACATTCCTAGATTAAAATGCTTTAAAGCTCACGGTATTTGAACGCAGCTGGCTAAATAGTTACTACGAGCCAATGCACTTGAGTTTTTTTAGTAGTTTGACCTTTTTATACATTTTCAGTTAATATAAAATTGAAAGCTTTTTACCTCAACTAAAAGCTTTTCTAAATTTTGCTGCTCTCTCATAAATATTTTCATTTATTGGCATACTTCATTTAATTTACGCTTCTTTATGCAACAACACATGCAAAATTTCTTAACAAATACTATTCACCATCTTTTACAACAACATCAAAAAAAACAACAACAATTATTTTTATAATCTGCAAGGCACCAACTGCAAAGAGAATGAATTTCTGTGCTTTGATCGTCAATACTGCATAAATGCGACGCAACATTGCGATGGATACTACGATTGCAAAGATTTCTCTGATGAACAAAAATGCATTGGTTAATACAAATCTTATTTTTAAAAATTGTTTTTTCTATTGCATTTTTTGGAAATTTGTTTAGCTATTTTAGCAATTAAAATGTTTTTAAAAAATTCTCTAAATTAAAAAAAAAAAACATTTTAATTATTTTATAAATTTCTAAATTTATTTACATAAGTGTCAAGTTTACTTTTAAGTTTACTTTAAGTCTAAATTGCTAAGCTTTTCCTAAGTTATTTCTTAGCGCATGCAAAATAAGAAAACAAAAACTATTTTATGACCTTTAGCGTTCTGCCCTGCGCATGTCAAATCTGTTTACTCTAAACTTATTTCAAATTCGATTATTTATGTCGTACGATTTTTTTGAGACCACCAACATGTTGTTACTCCAAATACCTACCCAGCAACTTTTCTCAAGAAACATTCCAGCTCCATTAATTTTTTACATTTTCATTTCAACTTTGCAACAGGCTGTGCTGCTGATCAATTCCGCTGTCGTAACGGTGACTGCGTCTCTGCCAACGCTCACTGCAACGGTTATCGTGATTGTCGTGATGGTTCGGACGAGGAAGATTGCTCGGATCCCACATACGAAGTAGGACGCACTTGCACCACATCTCAATTCCGTTGCAACAATGGCCAATGCATAAATGCAGCAGCGCGTTGTGATGGCTACACCGATTGCTCGGATAGTTCGGATGAGCTTTCATGCAGTGAGTACAACAAAAGCTTAACTTAATTTAATCGCTCGAGCTTTACATTTTTCATGTATCGTACATAAGTTTGTATACACACACACTCACATCTACACATACACATACTTCATTTTATTATTTGATCTTCATCGCTATTTAGAATATCTACGTGAATCCCAATTGGACTTTGAAGGATCGAGCAAACCTTGTGGCTCGCAAATGTTCCGCTGTGAGAACGGACCCTGCATACGTAATACTTTACGTTGTAACGGTGTTGTTGATTGTCCGCATGATATAAGCGATGAGCTGGATTGCATTCCTAGCTCAAATGAAATTGAGAGTAAGTTCAGTATCCGCTCGACAAGTTGAGTTAATAAAGGGGTTGGAAAGGTTTCCCTCTACGTAAATTGCTAACAAAGTTTTGAAGAATTTAAATAATTTCCACAGCACAGTAGAACTACTAAACAAATTTTCAGGAGCACCTAGCATCGGTTTTTGCTTAGATTTTCTATAAGACCCACGTGAGCTTCATTCGGCACTGGGATTATGCCCCTGCTCTGGAGCAAATAGCGGGGGTTGTATGAATAATTTAAAAGGTTGATTTTGTAGAAAGCTGAGGTAAAGCTCAGCCTACCCAAGGTCACTTAAATCCTCATTTGATAATAACATGACATTTTTAGGTTAAGATCGCAGACACACACGTCCTAAGGTGTTAAGAAGGCAGCACGAACCCATTTTATTACTCAGTCGTCTACTCACCCTCTCACTCACACACTCAAATATTAAATAGCACTCTTAATTCACTCACATTAATCATTAACCACTTAAATTGCACTTTACTCAACGTCTTCTAACTCACAATATTTTTCCTGCAGGAATACCAGACACATCATCGTCAAATCCACAATTGAACTTAAAGACCTATCCACCGAGCCAAATCATCAAAGAGAGTAAGTATTATTATTCTACGTTGACCTCAAAAGAGGTCTACAAATACCGAAAGCTTTCCCTTATAAAGAAAATTGCCGCTAGCAGTAAAGCTCTTTAAAATCAAAAAGCTCTACCGCTAGTGACATCTTCTTTTAGCTTTTACTGTGCTCAGTGAGCTTTGAAATAACTTTTCATTTTTTCTTGCTACCCCACGCTTCTCTTTCCGAAATCGTACTATAATACAAAAATAAAAATAAAAATACTCAGGATATATTAAGGAGGGTAAGTTGACTGGTTATTTCTAATTTATGACAAAAAAGCTCATTTGTTATGAGCTTTCCCCGAAGCGCGCACTGCACGCCATGACCAACGAATGCAAATGCACTTTTGTATTCGAAATGTAAATACAATTTACAATAAAATCTATGGAACTATATGAGCCCCTACCCCCAAATGCAAAACTATCCCGCTATTGAATATAATGTTAAGCAAAATATGTATGTATGCTCCCACCTTGTATGATATGAAACACAGCTGCACCGTATGCCGAACACCATTTCTTGTGCCACAACAAATCTCAGCCTTACTAACTCTTTATCTTTCCTTACGCTACGTTTAGGTCGAGAAGTTATCTTTCGTTGTCGTGACGAAGGTCCCGTGCGCGCACGCGTCAAGTGGACTAGGCCTGGTGGACGCCCGCTACCGATTGGCTCACGTGACAATGGCGATGGACGTTTGGAAATTCCCAACATACGCGTAAGTTTCCAAGTTTTCAAATGTTAATGCTTTTATGCTAAATTTACTCCCCCAAAATAGGTCGAGGACTCGGGACAGTATATTTGCGAAGCTGCTGGCTATCCTCGTCATGTGCCTGGACAACAAATTACCGTACATCTGACCGTTGAAAAATGTAAGTAATCTTGGTTCAGGTATTACGCCACCACAACAAAAAAGTATGTTAAACCCCCTTACCACCCTCACCACGGACGCAGCTTCGAACGATAACAAATATCATCGCCCCTCACACAAAATCAAATATGGCACTGTGCCGCATATTGGTCCTGAATTTTTCGGATTAGGTATATACCCGCGCCGATACTCGATTTGTCTCTCTTTAACTAGTAACATTTCTCTGTCATTCTCCATCCCTCATTTATTTTTTAAACAAACTCCTATTTCGTCTTACTGGATCCACTGTAAATACCCGGTAAACACGAGCCCCACACTTATTATCCAACTAAGCCAGTCTCACTTTTAACACATTTCTCTTCCCATAGCCAATCCAACTATGGATCGTCCGGCCACAGCTTGCCGCGCCAATCAGGCTACTTGCCGTAACAACGAGTGCATTGATAAATCGCAAATCTGTGACGGTATTCCCCACTGCTCGGATGGCTCTGATGAGGAGAGTTGTAGTCATGGGCTCAAGTGTCAGCCCAATCAGTTTATGTGCCGCAATTCACGTTGCATCGATCGCATCTGGCGTTGTGATGGCGAGGATGACTGTTTCGATAACTCTGATGAGGATAGCTGTGATCCCGAGCCAAGTGGCGCGCCTTGTCGCTACGATGAATTCCAGTGCCGCAGCGGACATTGCATTCCAAAGAACTTCCAATGTGATGACACCAATGATTGTATCGATGGTACCGATGAAATTGGCTGCAGTAAGTATTCCGCTAACTCTCAAGTCCTATCAAAATTGGAAGTTCGTACTAAACTCATCTTACACCCTTTTCAGTGGCTCCTGCACCTATACGCCCACCACCACCACATGTGCGCCTACCTCAGGGCGAGCCATTGAATCTCACTTGCGTGGGTACCGGTGTACCTGTGCCGCTGATTGTCTGGCGTCTCAACTGGGGTCATGTGCCGGAAAAGTGTGTATCGAAGAGTTACGCCGGCACCGGCACTCTGTATTGCCCCGACATGGATATACAAGATCAAGGTGCCTACTCATGCGAAATACTCAACTCGAAGGGACGCAACTTCGTGACACCCGATACCCAGGTCACAATCGATACTCCGTCCCGCGTGGACGTATGCCCCGCTGGCTTCTTCAACATGCTTGCGCGCCGTCAGGATGATTGTATCAATTGCTTCTGCTTTGGTATTTCGAAGATTTGCAAGAGCGCCAATCTCTTCAACTTTGCCATACAACCACCGATTACTTCGCACAAAGTCAAGAATGTTGAGCTCAACCCATACAGCGACATCATCATTAACGATGTAGCCCAACCCAATATAATGAACCGTCATCATGGAGTGCAGTTCCGCGTATCGGATGTGGGCTATAATGGACGCGAACAACCGTATCTGGCGCTACCGCAAGAGTACATGGGCAATCAGTTGAAATCTTATGGCGGCTATCTGCGCTACGACGTCAACTTTGTAGGTAACGGACGTACTAACCAAGCGCCAGATGTCATCATAACTGGAAATGGCTTTACGCTTACACATCGCGCACGCAATCCACCTGAACCGAATGTCAACAACAAGATCTCAGCACAGTTCAGCGCTGGCTATTGGCACAAGACTGATGGACGACGCGCTACACGTGAGGAGATCATGATGGTATTGGCTAATGTGGACAACATACTCATACGCTTGAGCTACATTGATGCTACTGAGCGCGAGGTTGAGCTCACCAACATTGTGATGGACTCTGCTGGTTTGGATGATCAAGGTTTGGGTTCGGCATCTTTGGTTGAAAAATGCACCTGCCCGCCCGGTTATAGTGGCGACTCTTGCGAGTCATGCGCGCCTGGTTACGTACGTGAGAAATATGGTCCTTGGCTTGGACGGTGTGTACCATTCGTACCGGAGCCTTGCCAACCAGGCACTTACGGTGATCCGGGTCGTGGCATTCCATGCCGTCAATGTCCGTGCCCACAAACTGGCGCCAATAACTTTGCCAACGGCTGTCAACTCAGTCCAGATGGTGATGTTACTTGCAACTGCTTCGAGGGCTACACCGGCCGTCGCTGCGAGATCTGCGCTCCTGGGTACCAAGGCAATCCGCTGATTCCAGGTGGCAGCTGTCATCGCATACCGGAGAGCACATGCAATGCTGAGGGCACCTACTATCCACATCCCAATGGTACATGCGAGTGCAAGCCATTGGTTGTTGGGCCACGCTGCGACACCTGCGCACCCGAATCCTTCCACTTGAACGCTTTCACCTACACCGGTTGCATTGAGTGCTTCTGCAGTGGTTTGACCAAGCAGTGTTCAAGCAGCAGTTGGTATCGCGATCAAGTTTCTTCGAACTTTGGACGCTCGCGTGCGCCGCATGGATTCAATCTCATACGCGACTACGAGACCCCACAGCCTTCACAAGTCAGCTTCCAACTCTCAAATAGCGCGCTGCAGTTTAGTCAACAATCGACTTCAGATCCGCTCTACTGGAGCCTACCAGCACCGTTCCTGGGCGACAAAATTACTGCCTATGGCGGCAAACTCGCCTACAATCTCAGCTACAATCCACTGCCAGGCGGACTGATGTCACGCAATAACGCACCTGATGTGGTCATCAAAAGCGTAAGTCATTAGCCGAGTATTTAGCAACATTTCATTCACATTAGTATGTTAACGTTATCTTACAGGGTGAAGATTTGACAATAATCCATTACCGCAAAGCAGGCGTAAACCCCAATCAACCCAGCTCGTATTCCGTGCCGATTATCGAGAGCGCATGGCAGCGTTCCGACGGACAAGTGGTTAACCGTGAGCACTTGCTGATGGCGCTTTCGAAGATCGATGCGATCTACATCAAGGCGACGTACACCACCAGCACCAAGGATGGACAGCTGACGCACGTTTCATTGGACACAGCCACACAGAACAATATCGGTACACAACGCGCCTACGAAGTGGAAGAATGCCGCTGCCCGGTTGGCTATGTTGGGCTGTCTTGTGAGCGCTGCGCCGCTGGTTATAAACGTGACACCGAAGCTGGTCTCTACTTGGGCGTATGCGAACCTTGCGAATGCAATGGACACTCGACCCAATGCGATGCTGAAACTGGCGTTTGTGTGGTAAGTAGCGCCACGACAAGAAACTAAAATAGGAGTTCAATTTCTGATTTTTATTACAGAACTGTGCCCACAATACAGCGGGTGAATTCTGCGATCGTTGCGCGCCTGGCTATGTGGGCAACGCTTCCGGTGGAACACCATATGACTGCATGCCCGATAGCGGAACTGGCGCACCCAGCCCCTATCCACCACCAATGCCCAGCAATCAAACACAGTGTAGCTATTGTAATCGCGATGGCACCGTCTCTTGCGATGGCGGCTACTGCGCTTGTAAGGCCAATGTCGTGGGTCCATACTGTGACCAATGCCGTGAGGGCACCTTTGGTCTATCAGCACGCAATCCTGATGGCTGCGAAGAGTGCTATTGCTCCGGCCAGAGCACAACATGCCACTCTGCGTCTTTGTACCGTCAGCTCATACCAGTGGACTTTATTAGCAGCCAACCGCTGCTCACAGACGACGAAGGCAATATTGCAGACACCGAAAATTTGAGCTTCGATCTACCAACGAATATGTACACCTATAGTTTCACCTCCTACACGCAGAAGTACTGGAGCTTGCGTGGCTCCGTGCTGGGCAATCAACTCTACTCGTATGGTGGTCACTTGTCGTACACGCTTGATGTGGACTCTTACGGTCATTACGAACCCGGCAACGATGTCATACTCATTGGCAATGGCATGAAGCTGCTTTGGTCACGTCCCATTGAGGAACAAGAAAACAACGAATATCGCGTACGCTTACACGAAGACGGCAACTGGCAACGTTTAGAACGCGGACATTCCGTGCGCGCCTCACGCCTGGACTTCATGAGCGTGCTGTCCAACCTCGAGCACATATTGATACGCGCCACACCCAAGATACCAACCACGCGCACCAGCATACGCGACGTAATACTCGAATCGGCGGTAGAGCACCGCACACCCGACGCACAACAAGCCGTCGAAGTGGAGGTCTGCAGCTGTCCGGATAGCTACTCGGGCAATTCGTGCGAGAAATGCGCTCCACTGCACTACAAGGATAATTATGGCAGCTGTGTGGCATGCCCATGCCGTGAAGATACGACCGTTGCTTGCAGTCTGCAGAACAACGGTGAAGTCAACTGCCAATGCAGGCCGGGTTACTCTGGGCAACAATGTCAGATCGATGGTAAGTGAAGCGTATATAGAAGGGTTCTTACCACTTTTGAGTCCATGTAAGATGAGGAAGAGCATTTTTGTCGTCGTGTGAAGTCGATTGCGGCATGTGTTCTAATAACGGCAATTGATTAACCCTTTTTTGGTTGTGCTAAAATTTAAAACATTCAGGAAACAAGCGCACACAGCAAAACACAGACAAGTGCTCACTAACACAAATGCACTTTTGTACATACATATATATATATACACGTGTATGTATTATTGAGAAGCAGACATGATATTTATTAGACTGGGACAAAAAAAAATTGTTTTTAAATTATTTTCATATTATTTTAAGAATGCCGAAACAAAAGAATTTTTTTTGTTACCTAAAAAAAATAGAAAAAAATATAATTCGTGTTTTTTCTATTCAAAAGTCGCCAAGTGCTTGCGAATAAAAATTATAATATTAATCTCGCCATTCTGAAAAATAATACTAATAAAATTAAGAAAAACTATTTTTTGGTCCAGTCTAATATTAATATTCCGGCATGGACAGAGACATAGAAACGTAATTCAAAATCGTGACAAAAAGCCAAAATTACCAAGTGTAAGCAATCGATAAGCTGATTGTCAGCCTTTCCTCGAACTTTGTTAGGAACTATGTATCTAGAACCGATTTCAAGTGCTCGATTGTTAAGGTTTCATAATTTTTGAAATTATTCTTGTACTTATCACGAACTTAACCTTAAAATGGATAACTTTAAATCATTTTAAGAACCATGGTTTCCTGGCCAAAGCAGCTAAAAACTATCCGTAGCACATTTTCCGCAATTGTTTTTTTTTGGAAAAAGATCGGTCCGATCCATGCCGGTTTATGACATTGCCAACACGATTTGTAAGAAAACAAAACAAAAAAATATCATACCTCTCTCTCTTTCTCTTTCTCTCTCTCACTCGTCGTTTTGCTAATAAACCAAAGTTAAAACCAACAAAACTGAAAATACCGAGAAATCAACACTCATTGATAAACCGGATAGTTTAGTAAGCGAGCAAAAGCCTTGCTGTAAGGACTATCAAGTGGATCTTATGCCCAATATAACAATCGGCTACAATGAAACACTGCATTTGTATAAAGGCAATCGAAAAATAGGCAACATTACGAAAATACGTAGCGACTGCAGTCGGGGAGGTTCGAAAAAAAAGCAAAAAAAAAAATTTTAAATTTCGTTCTCTCTTAGAATTTGAGTACTCAGTAGCTCTCTTTGATTAGTTGAACTTCATGTTGAATGGAACTTTAGACTTTTCCTCCCCCTTAGTAAAATTATGTTTCGGATTAGTTTTCACTATGTTGCAGAGGAACGAGTTGATAACTGTAAAAAAGTATTTAATACTTAATTAAAACTGAAACGCTTTTGTTGAAGGTGATGAAGGTACAACTTTTGGTAAATTATTATTTTTCTTTTTGGTTCATTTTACTATGACAATCATTGCCAAGTTATTTGAAATTTTTTAAAAATTGTTTTTTTTTTCCAATATTGTACTAAAGCCATTTTCAACAAAAGCTTCTTAAATATTTGGTATTTTTTGTCTATAAATGTGTTCTCCTATCGTTAGTTTACAAAAACAAATTCAAGTATTTGAGTTACCTTTTAGCGGTGCTGAGATTTTTCCAGCGTTTCTTAATGGTTAACTCACTCTTAAACAATTAATTAGTGTTGTTGTTGGTAACTTTGAACGTATCTACTCTTAGACTTGCATTTTTACATGTTCAATGTTCTCTAAAATTACAAAAATTCCATTACGAATTACAAAAAATATGAAATTATGCCCCGTAAACTCCAAGTGCCCATAGGCGCTACACACACGCACACAAAGAAACGTATTAATTGATCACACACAATCCATGCTAATCCTGTAGTAAGCTTTTAACATTAACTTTGGGTATAAAAGCTTTCAATAGTGAACCGGAGTTAATTGCGTTTAACCAGATCTAACAAAATTTACAATAATACGATGCGAGAAAAATAAAAACATATTTACAAACACACAAAACAAAAACTACTGACCCACAAGTAAGGACAAATAATCACTTCAAGCTACGGCGCACGAGTTGAGGAGCTAAGAGCTTTTTGAAGATGTAAAAGTCAAAACTGCTGTTCAATTAAAAGCTTTCTTAAAAGACTTTATATAAAAAGCTTTCTTGAAAGCTTTAATTAAAATACTTGAAATGTTTTGTTTGAAAAAGAGAGAATTAATTTTCTTTAAAATTTTTTTTTTTTTTTTTTAAGATCAAAACTCTCACCGAGTTCCATCTCTTGCGCCGAAGGTTGATTGCTCCTACTTTTGACGGTTTAAATTTTCAATTTTATTAACGTTCAAGCTTTTTTATATTTTTAATACTTATGATTAACTTTTTTATATACATATAATAGTAGAAATGCTTACATTTTTCTTACGTTATATATTGATATGGAGGCGTTGAATCCGGTTAACCGTGAAGCCAGAGTGAAAGTGAACTGAAAATTAATACCATTCAGGGATGAGCAGAAAATCGATAGCACAGCTAAAACAACAAACAAAAATATATTGATTTAAAAGTCTTTGTAAAAATGCTAATGTCTTAGCTGAAACATAACCTCAAAATTTCAGGGCGAATTTAGTACAAAACCGAAATGACAAAAAAATTAGATCGCGCCACGACTTTCAAGAAATTCATTTTTTAGCTGATCAAAATACGAATTTGTTTCTTTCACTCTGGCAATTCACTCTCAAGTTAATAGCACAAAACCCAACCAAATCAATATATGTCACTAATCTTTATGTTTTAGCGAAGTCGTGAACGGGTTAAGGTGCTCACAACCTGTTCACGTACTTCATTTTGAATTGATTGTGTACTTACTACCTTTTTCTTTAATTTTCACTAATCGAATGAATTATTACAACAACGCTGTATAGATGAATACGAACGCCCACAACCACATACTACGCCCGCATCACTGCCACCGCCCGACTATCAAACACAAATCACCGTCTCAATCGCGCCACCTGAGATCACCATCATACCAGTCGGCGGTTCACTGACGTTATCCTGCAGCGGTCGCATGGCCTGGAGTGGCGTAAGTTAATATTTATTTGGTAGTACGATGTATTCCTAAACTTCATTCTCTTTCACTTGTCTCCTTTAGTTGCCGGTCTTCGTGTCTTGGTCCAAACAGAATGGACGCTTGCCCTATGGCGCCGAAGACGATGGCGGTGTCTTGCGCTTGTATGATCTACACATCTACGACTCCGGCGTTTATGTTTGCCGTGCGGTGAACAACCAGACGCAAAGTATTTTCGAAGATCAGATATCCATAACAATAACCGGTGAGTTGGTAGTGTTTTTTAGGTTAGAAAAAGAAACTAGAGTGGGTCCAATTACATTTCAATTTCTATTCAAAATGCCTACAAATATGGCTGCAGCTTATGCCAGTGAAATGTTGGCACGTTATGGTAATTTTGTAGCATTCCAAATCAATATTTTTCATAAATTTTTCCTATCGCATATCCATAACTTAACCTCTCATCTCTCTCTTCACCGCCAGAGGATTCTCAGCGCACCCCGTCACAGATCATCAACTTGCCACAAGTGGTCACATTCGAGGAATACCAACCAAATGAGATTTATTGCGAAGTGAACGGCCACCCCTCACCAACAGTGACTTGGACACGCGTCGACGGTCAAATGTCACGCGAGGCGCACACAGACGGTTCGCGCCTAATCTTCGATGCACCACGCAAGTCGGACGAGGGCAGATACCGCTGTCAGGCCAGCAACGAGATCGGCATTGATGAGAAGTATACGCAAGTTTATGTGCGCATTGCGCCACCACAACCACCACCGCCACCACGTGAGCTCATCTACATTGAACCACCATCGTACACCGGCGAATCAGGCGATAACGTGCGGCTCACTTGTCAACCCACCACATCGATCATGCTCGTCTACGAGTGGAACAAAGATGGTTATCCGTTGTACCGTCAACGCAACATAATAATTAGCGGCAATACGATTGAGATACGCGAGTCCACGCCACGCGACTCTGGTGTTTACACTTGCATTGGTATTGATCTGCGCGGACGTCGTAACTACACCAATGTTGCGCAGGTGTTCATCGAAGATAGTACGTATCCGATGCCAGGACCAGGACCGCAGCCAGGCCCACAACCGGGCACGTAAGTCTTTGCGCACGAATAATCAGTAAATGCCGAGTTTATACAAAATTTCTTTCAATTACAGCATTCCGCCAGTCGTGAAACGTTTGCCTGAAGAGAACCACATTTTGCAAGGCCAAGACTTCTCGATTACATGCGAGGCTACTGGCTCACCCTATCCCAAGATCAAATGGACCAAGGTATGTTAAATAGTGTGGCAGCTCTGCACCTACTTACTCTCTTTAATCTTGTAGGTGCACGAAGCGCTCGCTGACAATGTGATACAAACTGATAATGTCTTGCGCATCGTCAATGCGCGCCCTGAGAATCGTGGCATGTATTTGTGTATCGCTGAGAACGACGCCGGCTCTCAAGAGTCGAATACTATTATCGACGTCGAACGTAAGTATCAAACAAGCTCAATGCCACACTTAACCGACCACTACAAAAGATTTGTTATAGCCCTGTGCGATACTCCATCATACAATGTAGAAACTGAAATATTTTGACAGATCGAAAATGTATAAACTAACTGTATTTGTCTCTCCCCAATTTCTCTGTCTCTTTGTCTCTTTTGTATTTCGCGCTCGTTTTTATTTAAAAAATCCATTTAAAAAATTGTTTGATTTCTTGCAACTCGGCCTTGCCTTGCTACCAATTTTTGTTTGTTTTTATTACAAATACAAGTTTACAAGAAAGGAGTCGGTAATAAGAACGTCCCCAACCACTTGCTCCTTATACTAATCTGTACAACAACACTGATTTACTTGATTGCAGCACGTGAAAGTCCCATCATCGATATCCAACCGTCGCAGCCACAAACGGTCACAGTGGGCAACGACATAGCGCTCTTCTGCGCTGCCACTGGCATACCCGAGCCCACCATACAATGGCACCGTATCGACGGCAAACCAATGTCACCAAATGGCAGGAAAATCAGCGATGGTTATATAATGTATGTATCCTCCTAGATTTATAATTCCTTACCAAAATCTATTTAAACCTTTTTCTTCATTAGCATCGATCCTGTACAGTTAGAGGATGCTGGCGACTACGAGTGTATTGCACAGAATGCTGTTGGGCGTGTCACTGGTGTGCATCAAGTGCGCGTTGTGGCACCACCCGTCATTACGCTGGAGCCAAGTGATAAGGAACTCAGCTTGACTGAGGGTGATGACCTCAAGGTGCTTTGCTCGGCTACTGGTATACCCAACCCCACAGTGCAATGGGCCGATGAGTCACGCACGCCAGCGATTATGTTGGGCAGTCCACAATATGGCCAAGCTTACTTAGAGAAATATCGCGTGGATCGCAATGATGCCAAGATCTACAAATGTATAGCGAGAAGCGAGGGCGGCGTTGAAGAGACCTACATTACCGTGGATGTACGTCCGCGACGCGGTGATGCGCCAAGTAAGTAAACCAAACAAAGTTTTCTCTAGGCAGTAGTTGTTGTTGTAATTCTTGTTTGATATTTGCATGTCTTGCGTTGCGATCTCTGTAGGTGGCGCAACATGTAATGGTAGCGCTAGAGCTTTGTTTTCTGTAAATAAATTCCATAAATAAAATCACATTAAATTTTTCAGATGACAGCGATGTAGAACGCAATCCTCAACGCCCATACACATACCCACCACCACAATACCCACCAGCGCGTACGCCAGCCTATGGACCACCACAGAATGTATACCGCGCCAATGAGGGTGATGCCGTCACACTTACCTGCGATCTAAGTACGTCTAACAATGGACCTTGTCAGAACTCTGCTTCATATCTCCTTTTCTTGTATTTTTCACAGATAATGTGCCTAACTTATCGACACGCTGGGAGCGCGTAGATGGACGCCCACTGCCAGACAACTCCCATTACGAACGCAACAGCTTGATTATCACGCGCGTTGAGGAGCAGAATAGCGGCAAATACCGTTGCAATGCTTTTGACAACCGCGGCGCTGTTGTGACATTTGTCGTTGCCGAGCTCGTATTAGTACCCATTCCACACATTACCTTCTACCCGAAGATGCCCATTGTGGTGGCGCCTAATGACAATATCGACATTTATTGTGAAGCGACTGGCGAAAGGCCAATAGATGTCGCATGGCATACCGACAACAACCGACCGCTCACAGAGTAAGTTTTTACAAAAAAAAAAGAGAGCAAATAGTAAATACGTTGAAAAATCAATTTCATAATGGAGAAATCATTTGCTCAATTGCTCAACGATTTGAAAAGTATTCATTTCTTAACTTTTCTTCTAGCTCTGCACGCATTGATGGTCAATATCTGCGTTTCGTCTCCATAACCCCAGCGGACGCTGGTCGCTACTATTGCTCGGCTTCAAATCGCTATGGCAACACGACAAATATGGCCGAAGTAGTTGTGAATCGTAACGGCGCCTATCAACCTGCACCACGTGCACAAGTCTACGACATTATTGAGGGTGAAGATGTGACGCTGCAGTGCGATGTGCAAAGCGTGCGCGAACCGTTGCGCGGCGAGATCAGAGTAAGTACCTACAAACATTTGCTTGATGTGCACGAAGATTGAGCTCAACTGCTATAAATTTCGTTATCAATATTCTCTCTCTCTCTTTTTCTCTTCCTATTCAGTACGAATGGCGTCGCCAGGATGATCAGCCACTACCACGCACCGCTCTTGTACGCGGTCAACGTCTCTATCTGCGCGGTGCTTACAAACAGGATGAGGGCCGCTACATTTGCGAATCATATACCACCGAAGGCGGACGCTCAGCGCCATCTTATGTCGATCTGAATATTAAGAAGCGTGAGTACCTCTATGACCAACATTTGAGAAAACGAAGATTATATAACAGTTAGATAGTTATACAATAAAAAGGAGCAAAATATTGATATTGAAGCTAAAAATCATGAAACAAAAATATGCAAAACAAACAAAAGTTAAAAAAAATGAAAAGTTAACAAATTTAGGCTTATTTTTACACATAAAAAAAATTAGTTTTTGCTAACACATTTTCTCAATGAAAACTACTTTTATTTAACATTGTATATTTACGACTTAATATTTAAAAAAAAAAACAAATCGATAAATATTTTTGAATAGCAATTGGGCATATACAAGACGAGCCGCGCAATGTGAGCAAAAATTTCCAACGCTGATTTTTCTTATTTAGTTTTTTTCCACCCAAATCTGCCACACCCTGTATTTAAACTTGTAACATATTTAACTTTTAAAGCTTCAATTGTTAGTTGGTTAATTAGTTAACACACACCGCACCAACTGTTGCAACAACCCTAGTTCTAATATTTTGCTAACTACACAAATATTTTGGAAAACTGAAAAGTTGTTAAAAAATGTGTAAAATATTACAAAAAACGAAAACTAAAATCCATTTTGTAAATAGCATTAACAGTCCAAAAATCCCGAAGAAACACTAAAAATCATACTTTTTTTGTACATAAATATTTTTATAAATACTTCTAGTTTTGTAAATTAAATTTTATTAATTGGTGGCGGGAAAAAGCCCATTCAAAATCAAGCTCAAATTTATTGAAAACCAAAACCATGCTCACTTGCACATCCAAGACATCAACACTCGTTCAACAGCCGAGACACAAACCCCTTGCGCACATAGCGCTCACTAAGTTTACAACAACTTCTTGAATAAATATTACTTTTATTATTATTATTATTATATAAATTTAAAAAAAAATCCTGCATGCCAAATATTACGAATAATTATAAAATGCTGCCCACGCATCCTCTTGGATTGCCAATGCTACACCCAAACTCCTTAAACCATGACCGTTTATCCTTTAACCTTTGACAACCTAAGTTAACCACAATTATTTTTAAGTCACATTTTATTTAACTGCCTTCGTTTGCAATTTTTATTGTCAAAAATATTGAATTTGTTGTTTTTAGTTCGTATATAATCGTTGTAATTTAAATGTCAAACGCAACAACAACAACTAGCTGCCATTTGATTATTTCTTAAGAATTAAGTGAAAAGAAACCAAATAAAACACAAAATTTATTAACAATTCCACCTTGTACAAATTATTATGTTTGTCCCCTCTCTGTAGCATACGCATCCCTCAGAATTTTGCAACCATTTTTTTTTTTTTTTTTCAGTTAATTAAAAGCTCCTGTCGGCAATGTCAAAATCCTTGAAAAATTTTTGAGTTTCAAAAATTTGCAACACAAAAGTAGGCAACATAGCAAGCTTTGAAGCTCTGTTAAAAGCTTTCTACTTCGCGTTGCCTACATTTGAGCTCATTTTATTGAAATTAAAATTCGCCACATTCTTTGACAATATTTTTTATATAATTTACATTCATTTCCTTACTTATACTTTCCACTTTTGCTGTAAATGGTTGTGGATTTCTTTATTAATTATCCCGATTTATTTTATGCTTCCCACTCCTCATCGTTGTTTGCTTTGTGCTCTTGTCTTCTGCGCGACACAAATTCGCTACTTCCACTTCCCTATCCACTTATGTATGTATCTATCATCGTTTTGTTGTCTCTTCAAAAAACATCCTTTTCAAAAGTTGGCCCCCAATTTGAATTTTCTATAACTTTTTGCTACCAGACCACATGCACACATTAATCTGAATAAATCATTTCATAACTTATTGTGTATTTGCTTTTTTTTTTTTTTAAATTCCTTGGAAAGCTCTCTTTAAAAAAAAGCTTTCTCTGCTCGGCTGTAAATCATGCACATACCTCACGATCTTCCTTTCACATTTACTTAAAAATATTTCGTTCCATTAAATGTCACATTACCACACATTTATGTATGTATTTACTAAACTTTTGTATAAGTTGAGGCATATTACTAGCTGTATGTAGTCGTAAATTTCATTTGTAGCTTAGTTTACGTTTTAACATTAAGTGTATGGATTTACATACGTAACATTTGTCTTAAATAATCGTTAGTTAAGCTTAAAAAGCAAGTACTCGTACAATATGTATGTAAGTAATATTTTATGTGTGATCAAGTAGGCACTGATTGTTTGTTACAATTTTGTAAAATAGGCTGAATGTGGTAATTGAAAGCTTTCGTTGAGCTTTTAGTGAAAGCTTTCGACGAAAGCGCATACACACTGTTTAGTGAAAGCGTGATTTTTACCTCATACGCGCTTTCACTTTTCTCTGTGTTCAGCTTTCGCTGCCAAGCAAGCAGCCTACCATGACTCGCACAGCACAGTAAAGCTCTCACACACACACCTGTATGTACCGAAATATTCCACACACCATTCCTACACTCAGCACCAACACCATACCCACACGTCCATACATTTATTCAAGGGGTAGTGTGGCCACACGCTAGCACACTCAACGGAAAAGGTATCGAAAGCATTTTGTGTTAACCGTAAGACCCGTATACCCGCTATTTACATTATATTCCTCTCACCTTTTGTCACTCTCTTTGTCACTTGTTCACTCTTCTGTGCTTACTCTCTTACACGTATTACTTATTTACTTACCTTGTTTAATAATTGTCTATGTTCCTCTATTTATCTCGTATTCTGTGTGTAGGTTTTGTTGATTTGTAATAAGTTAAATCAGTTCGTTATAACGAAAACGAAAAACAAAAAAATTGCTAGCTTATATAAAAAGTGAAAAAATAATGTTATTTATTAGTAGCAAAAGTGAAAATATTTTTTGTAAAAATTCTTTAATTGCCCTTTTGTGATTTGCCATAAATATTTTTGACAAAGCATGAAATCTATAAAAAAAAATTAAAAATTGTTGCTGCTTTTATTAAATTCTGCTTCATTTTTTCTTTTATCTCTCTTTCTCTCACTCTTCAACTTAATCTCTGCTACTCTTCAAATATTTTGCAAAAACTTTTGCCGCATCAAAAAAAAAAAAAAACTTAAACTTGTAAAAAAAAAATCAAACACAAAATTGATGTGCGCCACTTTTAAATTCAAAAACAACATTCAACGATTAATTGCCACTCACATACACTTACACACACGCAAACACATATTCAAACAAAAACAACCACACCATCGTTTGTCCACTTCACCACATACGCTCTCAAAATCATGAAATATCACACAAAAAACAACAACATCAACATACACACAAACATCACCCGAATGCAAAAATCACACGAACGCAAACAAACGACCAAATCATTCAACCGAACCATATTGAAAATGGAACATTTCGTTCGAACGAAACACCGTCATGAATGAATAATGCGTCATTAATGCCTCGTTCATTCACTTGGGGCTGTGCAGGAGGTTACAGCATAAATGAGGTCCCTTGCGTGGTATTCTATATCTGTGCAGGTGTGTGGAACAAAAATAATATGAATCCTAGAATTTATTATGTACGAAATAGTATACGCTAACGTTTTATGTGCCGAGTAGTGCTCGTAGTTGTAAAAGCTGAAACTAAAATACTCGTGAATTTTTAGTAAAGTCAGTTTAGAGGCACTTTTTTTGGTTTGAGAAAAGAAAAATTATTAAAACTTAGTCACTCATTTGGTAGCTATTAGTATCAGTGAAAAATTTTGTATGAAAAAGTTTAAGAACAAAAACAAAATGCTGTAAAAAAACTGCCTTAAAAAAATTTCAAATATCAACCCTGCCATTCCTTTGTAAAAAAATTCCTAAACGTAAAAAGTATTATTCTAACAATTTTGTGATTTTTCGTAACTAGGAACAGTTCTTTATTGTATATTTTATTATTTTAGTTGAATTGTAGTTTTTTTTGAAATTTAGAATATATGTATCTCTTGAAAAAGATCTCCTTCGAAATTTATGAATATAAACAAAATTTGTTATATATCTATTTGGGCCGAATGTTTTTTAAAGGCATCCAAAGATTTAGAGTCCCATAGCTAAAACTACCAAAATCATAATTTTAATTTTTAATAAATAGTTTGAGCGCGTGTTGTAAGGCGCCTGCTTGCAAAGACAATATTTTTAAAAATAGTTTGACTATCAGCAGCCTTTAATATAATTCACATTATTTTGCTTGTCCGAAATTAGCGCCGCCTTTCCAAAATCACGTACGAGAACACCGTTTGGGTGATTTTGGGCTACTTCGTGCAAGCAAAAGAACATTCCTTCTAGCAGGCGTTTTCACACCACAGCGCAGTAGCTTTGACATTTGTGTTTTTGTAGTTGTAGTGCTTGAACAGCGCGTAGTTGCATTGGCAATTGACATCTCTCATTTGCATTCTCCCCTAATAAATCTCTTTTATTTTCATATTCTCTCACCTCTACCACCCTATATATTACGCTCTCATCTACCCTACGGCGTTCGCCATTATCTGATTTTTCATATTTCCTCCGTTTCGCCTTCATATGCGTCGTCGCCACCTACATACCTGCATTTGTTCTGCTGACGCACCCACTGCGCTTGCGCACCATCATCACGCATGCGCTCAAAGATTTCAAACCGACTAAAGCGTTAGTTTCCAAACCGTCAACGCGTCTTTCCTATGCCTGTCAGCCAAGTGACTTTAAGTGTGTCTCACACCCACACACATGCATCAAAGCTTCGATGGTCTGCGACGGCATACACGATTGCACTGATCATTCGGATGAATTCAATTGTACACCCCCGCAACCAGAACTGCCGCCACCAACAACGCTAAAACCCTCAACACTGGCGCCTACCGCATCGTTAGCGCCAAAGCCTACCCCGTTGTCTGCACCACCACCACAGAAGCCAACGCATAAGCCGAACTACAAGCGCTGGAAGAAGCGCCACAGCAATCATAAGGAGCGGCATAGCAACCATACGCGCACGCACAAGCACAAACAGCGGCTGCGACTGAAAAAGCGACGCCATCTGCTGCCAACGCCCATTTTCCGTCCAATCGGTTTGTTTTGAATTTCTGTAATTTTATTTTTGTTTTGTTGCGCACCCAAATTTGGTTTTGTTTACTTTTTGTTCTTTATAACTCAAAATCGTACACTCCCCACTTTTCCTTATTTTAATTATCTACACTTTTCTGGCAAAACTAGTCTCTGCTCTGATTTTTTTTTGTTGACACTTTGATACGTAGTTACAAACGAGAAGACCACACCAATGTAAAGCAAAGTAAAATGTAGATTTTGATTTAGTATTAATGCAATTAAAATATGTGGCAACCCTCTGGTAAACACAACTTAACCCAACTTTTTTTTGACGCCCAAAGGAAATGGTTAAATACAAAAAAATTCTATAAGAACTAAGTAGATTTGCTTTGGTCCGAGCTCTATGCATGGCTAAACGGAAAAAACGCTGCACTCCACAAACAACACAAAAAATATTTATTTATCTGAACGAAAAGCAAAACAACCCCCTAGCACCCGACTCGCACAAGAGAAAACGTAGTGATCGATACCAGGCGTTTAGAAT
>CATOCK010000006.1:600000-763772 GCA_951509765.1 Sphenella marginata
TTAACCAGCCCATTCAATACAAAGAGTTCGCAAATTTCCATGACCATACCTACATACTTACATACATATGTATGTAAGTACATTTATATGAGTATTTAACAAAAATTAGGAAGCAGGTAGTATTATTTTGTGTATGTTACTTTACGCAAATTAAACTATTTACACATGTGAACATGAAAAATCCTCACAAACCCGTCCTTTTAAATCATAATAAACAGTATACATAATGAAATTCGGCCCTGGCATCTCTTGCTTGAAGCCCTAGCACAAAACTTACCAAGCAAATGTAACTGCATAAACATACAAATGTACAGCTTCAATTATTACCAATAATTGTATTTTATTATTACCACAACACTGCACAAATAGCTATTTAATTATTGAGATAATAAGCCAAAAACTATTCAACCACCATTAACCGAATAAATACAACTATTCGTTACCACTATTCGAATAATGCAAGAAAATTGTAACCGCTTGGGCACACATTTGTACACGCAAACATACACACATATGTACATCCAAAACATACAAAACATAAATGCACGCCCTTAGGTACAAGCAAAGAAAACAGAGAATATCGTTTTAAAAATCTATTAACAAAAATATTCGAATAGTACTATAACGAATAATAATATTCGAATAAACGAATAATAATATTCGAATAAACGAATAAAAAATTCGAATAAATACTATTCGAATTTTTTGCAACGAATATTTTTATTCGTTTATTCGAATAGTGTTTATTCGAATATTATTCGAAAAAAATCCCACTCCTAGTTATAACGCACTTTATATGGGTGTTTATATTAGCAATTACGAGTAACTTAGCAAAAAATTCGAGTTTCTTTTCCAATCATATCACATGACATAACTATGAGAAGGGTCTTAGCTCAGATATTTTGGAATACATAATTTACTGCAAAAGGCGACAAGCATTTGACCCGATGTTTATAAGTATGAAGAAGCAGAGTTGAACCCACTAATAACCATCATAACATATAGTCCACATACAATCAATTATTTCGATAAACTAAGTTTGGGACTATAACTCTGACAATATTCTAGCTAGGAACATGAAAGACTAGATCTTCAGACAAAATCATTAAGATTGGACGAATATATTTTATACCCCTCCATGCAACCAGTTTTTCCGATTATTTCAATTAACGGCGTAAGACCGTGAAATTTCGGGGAGATTGTACTTATTGTAAACAAGATCGTACCCTGATACATGATACGCAGGTGAAGGCAAGGTGAAAAAGGAAATGAATTACCCTAATGTGCATACTTAACAGAGGTATAACAAAGAGGTAAACCTTGTGAGATTGCATTGCTGAATACAGAACAAACACGAAGTTAAAATTAAATCGTTTCCTGAGAATATTTATGAGGAAACGGACGTTATGTTCGTTTATCAACCATATCATATTTTAATGGCCGGTATGCCATTCCCCAATGAGATTAAAATCTAAAAGCAAGTAATTGAAGGCTAGGCCACTTGAATTGATCAAAGCAAAGAACTTGTATATGTTGTTAAGAAGACATCCGAATACCGAAACTGGCTTTCGGGAGCACACTAATTCACTTGCTATATATGTATGTACATATGCATATAAACAGAGCTATGTATATGCGCATTTGTATTTACAATTGACAATGTTTGTTCGATTTGGCAACACAAATATGGTGGCTGGCATGTCAGTGTTGGCGTTTTGGCCTGATCGTATCAAAGTTGGCAGTTTAATTTCATTTTTCTTCCACCAGAGATTTTGCTCACGACGCCGTGGACTACGATTATTATGTATGTATAACGCATTTGTAGGATTTTCAAATTGCCAACAGATTTTTATAAAATTTTAAAAGTTTATTTTAAGAACCTTTTTGTCCCTTCATCTGAATACGAAGTTTTGCACGGACCAAGCATTCGCAATTTACGTTTGAAGCCAGCAATAGTCCGAAAAACACTCAATCCAATACACATATGTATGTATAAAAAGCGTTCAAACATCAAATGGCGTAGTCCTAGATCAGTCCTCGATGCATAACTAGATTAGCTTATTTCATATTTTTTGCGATTCATGGAAACTCACGTAACTTTTACCGATTTTAGAATGCGTGATATGCTTGGGGATACAGCAATTGGCGCAATGCAAGTCCGAGTTTTGTTATAGGCATTCACTTTACTTATTTGAAAAGTTATTTTTTATTTGTTGAGTGTGTGTTTTTTAGACCATCAATCATGTAAATACAAACTGCCTAGCATCACAAGAATAAATTAAAAACTCGCGGTACTAGCCACCTAAATAAATACGTGAAAATCTATATTTAAAACCTCTAAAGTAGTCCTGTGCATTGGTAAACAAAACAATTTAAAATGTTTGCAGTAAACTGTTGAAAATAATTTTTTTTGTAGCTACGATAGTTAAATTTAAATTTTTAAACGAATGGTTGTCAATATTACATTATGCAGTAGAAATAATTCACTTTAACGATTCATAGAATTAAACACCAGTAAATATTACAATTTTTGCAAAACTGCCTAATGCACAAATACAAAAACGCGTAAGTGATAATGTAATAATGCAAAACTGCGGGTAAAATGCTTAATAAAATGAGGCTGCTAATACACTGATGTGTTAGCTTGCAAGTTTAAGGAGTGTTACTGGACTGGGTTTATGGTAAGTGCGTTTATTACGATAGCTTTTTAGGTCTTGTAGGGGTATATGTATCGGTTTATTATTATCGCGAAACGTTACTTTCGATCGGAATAGGCACCAGCTGGACACAAACTGAATTTGCGTGACTTCGGGTGAGATCATATTTGGTGGAGATCCAAGAGTTGGCGGATGCTGTTGTCAATAAAAGTTAGGGTGGCTCCTGTGTCCACAAAGCGCGGACTTCCATGCCCTCTATGGTCACATTGATGTAGAAACGGCCACCGGATTTCAGTCTTGGGCCAACTTTGGCTATTGCCGTGGTGTTTGTGGCAGCTGCTGTTGGGTTACAGGAGCAATCCCTGGGCAGGATTCAATCGAGGGAGTATCTTGAATAGAACAGGTGGCCTAGCGAGGTACACTGCTTTGCGCATGTGGCCCCATCCTTTACATTTTCACCACTTTCCTCGGGTGTCGTAGTTTAGCACGGCGAGGCTACGAGTTGTTTTGCGTAACAGTTTGCTCTCCTCTGCTTTTAGCAGCTCTTATTCGTCCGTGAAGTCGAAGAGTAGGTAATCCAATCGTAGACCGTCATAAATGCGGTCTAAGTGATCTTTCTTGGCCATCGTCGGATGTTGTTGGATGAGTGTTTGTAAAGGTTAAGTTTGCTTCTCTACGGAATTCCGTCCATGCATGAATATGTGGTTTGCGTACTCGAAACCACTGAAGCGCTTTGCCGCGTAGAACTTCTAATAGCGTCATGAGAATTTTGCCCAGCGGTATTCTGTAGCACTTCGCAAGCTCTTCGACCCATTCTAAGAAATCGTGGAGCGTTTATGGATGACGCATCGGCAGACTGTAGTAATAATGTCGGCATCGCTTATCTCATACTGCTGCTGGCGCGCTTACCTTGGAGTAGCTAAGCAGCTTTACAAACAAGTTTCTGGAATGGTATCTTTCATTGTCTTAACAGATATTTTCTCCTCGACGGCAACTTCCATTTGTAACTCTTTGAATAGATTTTCGGTTAAAGCTTTCTTCGTTTTTGCTCGAACGTACGATGACACTTCCACAAAAATACGGTGTCGGTTGAATTCCTCTACTAGCTGTTCCGTTTTTTGTAAATAGATCCAACTGAGGAAATCGACCTGTAGTGTGTTTTGCATGTTGTACGTTCTTCTGATGTGTTTGGTGGACTTGCTACTGCAGAGTTGCAGCATCTGTTGTTTTTCCATAGTCGCCTGTAGAACCGGGTCCCTGCTCGGGCACCATTTGTGATGAGTTGGGTGTACCGGTAGCGACGTACGACGTGGCTAGTAGGGACCATAACGGTGTATCAGTGCCTCACCGATGACGGCTTGGTGGATCGGTTGAATTACCTATTACGGGTCAGTGGATTGGATCAAATCACCAATGAGGGTTTGTTGGATGCCGGTGTATCGGTGCCAAGTTACCGATGACCGCTTAGTGTATTACCGCGGACCCGTGAGTATACACCGGCAAATGTATTAAGTGGTCCCGTAGAACCCACCACTGGGCTTTAGAACGAAGGTGCGACCGTATGGCAACTTCTCTAGGTGAATATCAAATCGATCGTAATTACTTTTGAGACAGTTTACCACTCTTACTTTGTTTTCTAATGTTAATGAGACTGGTGGCTCTTATTGAATATTGGTCTAAGAATTTTAATAACCCTTTTACTACCGAAATTCTTCATCTCTTTTTTGTAACACCTATTTTGGTATACCGCGTTTTCAGATTCTGCAACAGCAACATTATAAAGTCACTGAGGAATACTTAGCATTTTGTTGATGGGAAACTTTTTGGGAGCACGCTGTAATACATTCTAGCTTGGCGTGATTATGACCAGTGCCCCAGATATGTACATACATCCGCCCCGATTTTCTTAGCAACACATTTCAACACTCTGGTTAAATTAATTAATTGAGGTTCGCTTTGAAATCTGTCCTTTTAAACCATGTAACTACAACTATCTATTCGAAATGATATATCTAAAAATAATAGTCATCATTTATACAACTTATGAATACGCGTCACTGTTTTAGGTGTCCGATCCTTACTAACTATAATCTCAATATTGATGGTTTTCACTACACACCTCCCTTTTAAATGGAGATAGTTATAGCCTATAACTCATTCATTAAAACTATCGATTATATGGGAGCCATACGTTATGTGGTCCGATATGGCTGATTTTCACTAGCTACATTATGTTTATAATATATACCAAACCTGAAAAAGATTATGTACGTTCCTAGCTTTTTAATTGCAAGAGTTATAGGTCCAGCCCCGTTTATCAGAACAATCGTCTGTATGGGAGCTATTCCTTGTATTCGTCCGATCTTGTTGGTATGGACAAATAATTAATATTGTTACAAAATATTGTCTTTATACCGAGATATCTCTTAAGCTGCTGGAGTTGAAATAGACAGTCGAACAGATCTCATACACTGATTATAACTTTCAAAACTAAAATTCACCCACACCACGTCTTTTTAAAATTAAATGTTTTGCTGCTTTTTGACGAGGTTAGTATAAAGATAGTCTGCCAAAGTTTTTTATCATATTTTGATTTAATTTTTTACCTTATGCAATTGAAAATGTAGAAAAATTGAGACGCAAACCAATAGCTGTTTAGACGGATCTGATCTTAAAATATCAACGAAATCTTGTCTCCGCTCTATTAATCTTTGGACTATCTTGCATTTTCTGCTTTGCTGCTAACATTAGTTTTCCTTATTTATTTTGTATGACAATTGAATTGTTGTTTTAAAAGCCTGTAGATTTGTATAGTATCACTGCTCATGATAATTCTTCCGTTGTTAGTGTACAAGAAATTTATGTAACGCCGATGATAACGGTGCATGATATTCACTACTAGAACAACGGGACAACCCGATTTTTGCGGGAACGATTTTTAGACAAACATATCTACCTTGGGTATATTATAGTCCCTAACCCACTGCGGAAATTTTTTTGAACCATATCGAAGGGCGTCTAGTTCAACTCGTGCAGGTAACATACAAAAAATGTGACCTCGGCTACCTTAAGAGAAGTGTACTTCTGCGATGAAAATGCTTCTCAGAAAAATATCATTTGACTTGGCAGAAGCCGCTCGTGGTTACAACACAAGATACGAGTATATACGAGACGCGCTTGACCTTAGATGTAAATTACGAAATATTGCCGCAGAGCTACGTAGTTGAATAAAGCCGCTGTCTGTTGCGTATACACGGCGCCAACAAATTCAAAAACCCAACATGTACTCACGCTGAAAAGGCAATGCTCCACTCTGATATTCACCACTACTTTGGGATTTAAATTGCTGGCTAAACATTTGACTCAAACCAACTGAGTGGAAAGTGGCGCATGCTCGGAAAACATTATTGGTGAATATCTAACGGAGTTTGAATAAAAACTAAAATCTTTTCACAGAAATCGAGCACTTTTAAATTTAGGTGTTCAAGTAGCAAATGCATAGCTGGTTATTAGCACAACGTAGCGTATACGTAACATATGTACGTAACTCATATTGAGAGGTGCACACTGTGGGGTATAGCCTACAGAAATAAATCTAAAGAAGGCAAGCAATCTGCATGATAATTTTGCTTTCGTTTTAATTTCGGTTACCTCAGTTTATTTGGCGCTTGCAATAAATTGGACAAAAGCCCGTAAAATGCAAAAAAAAAAGAAGGCTGAGAAAAACTAGAAAGTAATAAAGTAAGATAAGATTGGGAGTCATACCAATCAATGCGATGCTTCTAAATTGGAGTCTAAAGTCTGAAATATCCATAGGAGTATTAAAAATCGCGCAATTTTTACCTCCAAATTTTCATTGTAAAGTATCCTCCTGCGTACATTTGTGCTACACATAGTACATTGAAAGTAAAAAATCCCTGACCCCTTTTTTGAATTCATACATGCTCTTTGCTATTTCCAAGTTACCAAAGCAGAGTGGTATTTAATTTTCGGCAAGCCTCTCTAAATTAAATCTATGAGGCATATATCTTAGGAAGTGCAAAACCAATAAGGGAGTAAGCAATTTACCTTAATAAGCAAAACATACCAACTTTCAATGAAACTCAATCGTCGAATTTCTGCGATTCGTATGACCTCAATATTTAAAACTGTTGCATTCAATTGCTCAATAGCCTATTTCGTTATGAATTATAAGAAATCCTTGAAATTATTTGTTTTTGATATGGGAAAAAGCAATCGGGAATATCCAACAACGATTGTAAGTTCACGCTGATTTATCGCTGGTAGGTAATTTAACACTGCCCCGAAATTACTCGGGGACGGCAAGAAACGGTAGGTCCCGCCAATTTGTAGAAACTCAAAGCAAAACTCGAAGCAAAAATCTCTACTGAATTTTATGATGATAGATATACCTGTTGTATATCACGCCATACATTTGTCTTAGTTAAAATCACTGGTGAAACAAGGTTCAATACGGAAGCACAAATCTATATATTTGAACGCATACACTCAATTTTGGAGATATTGATCTTAAATTTGGTATTCGACAGGCATTTCAATATTGGAAGGGGTAAGTTTGTTGGAACAGAAAAGATCGGATCAATGTGAAATAAATGAGGTTTGTGCTATAAGTCCTAGAATTAAAAAAAATTAATATGCAAAATTTTTCCACTTTAGTAATAATTATAAATTTAATATGGGTAATAAAAATTGTAAGTTGGATCAAAACATAACCGTGAAAATTCAATTAAAGAGCTCGTAGGAATCCCTAATAAATACACACCGAGGTCTTACAACGCGTTTAATATCATATGCGTGTACCCCTACGTGTAATTATAATATGTTCGCATTCAGCTTGCACTTTCATCGCCTTTGTCTTGACTAAAAAGAATTGCCTTGTATTTTATTTGGTTGTCCTCTGCAGGGGTGTTTGTTAAATTTATTTATTTCAAGTTTATTAACGAAACAATGTCAATATGTTACACAGGTATTTCTGCGAGTATAAAACAAAGAGGCCGACAAACTTCAAAATGCACCCAGTACCATTAAATGTGCATGACAATAAGACTAGCAATTCTGCACAACACAAAATTAATTAGAACTACGAACATCAAATGCGAGATTCAATTAAAAGTCATTAAGTTTTTCGACTATGCTCTACCTCATAAGTACAATTGCATACTTAAGTTGGAGCACATGCATACCGAATGTACATATGTCAGCGGTGTGCGAATTTGATCTTTATATGTGCGCCCGAGTGAATTACGCTGTAAATGTACATACGATGCGAAATCCGCGAATCCTTGCACACATGTACATACACAACTACCACATGATTTCAACAATCGTTCGTTTTCACGATATTTTGTTTTCAAATATCGAGGCCTCTCACTAGTTGTCGTCGGGGTAGATACTGGGAAAGAAGGTTTCCTATGTTATGTCGTTTTGAGAAAAGATAATTTGGGTCCTAGTAGCTTAAAATTATAATCTTATAAGAATCTCCTGCTATATCTGTGGGGTTGCTTAGTGCTATAACTGCGCCATCAGTACGGAATTGATTCTGGATAATTTTTAGCGATCTTTTCAAGATTGTGTTACCTGCCAAGATAATCCGTACAATTTTGGAAATATTTTTCTGATAAACAACAATCATAAATGTACGCATAATATTTTGATTATTTCGAAAATATTTTGCGATATTTTTAGAATTTCGTCATATACATAAGGTGTTCTCAGGTTTGCTTAAGAGGAATAGTTTTTTATTTTGGAATTCAGATAATTTAAGTAAATATCGTGATTATTTCCTTTAATGAAATCAAAATTGAGATAAACTATTTTGCCAACCACTGATATACATATGTACATATGTACCAATCCTTCGGAGAATTAAAAAATGAAAATGCAGTTCTTTAACACGCATTCTTATGTAGTGTAGTAAGCTTTTGAGTTCCACACATGAAAACGTGGACTTGTGCTTCAGCACTGCCACAGCTCCTAACATTTTACTACGTCTCCTTAAAGCATTCGCTGAAGGCAAACTCGATAGTACTAATCTGTGTATGTAGCTCTAGTCACTAGAGTCAAGTGCATTAGGAATCACGCCCAGTTCGTACTCAGTCTCTGTAACATGCAATGAACCAGCGAAGTTAACATGTCGATATCCTGGGCAAGAAGAACCCCTGCGGGTAGGGGTTTAGAATATGCCCGCGGTAGGCATACCGGTCGTAAGAGGCTACTAATATGCACAAAGGTAAAGATGTGCAACTCCATGGTTGATCTACGGATGTGATGCCACTCACCTCTCATTACCCATATTCTCTCTTCTTGTGGAAGAAGGAATGACATGACCTAGAAGGTTGCAGGTTGCCAAGGACTGTTATTTCGACAACACTCCCCAAAACCTTCGGGGAGTGATTTTTGTTGCTACAACAAAAACAACAACGATAGTTTTCAACCACTCTATTACACTTATGTGGTCCAACATAAAATTCTTGACATAGAAAAATCTATTTCATGAAAAAACTAATCTCTACAAGTATATCTTATATGTATATAAAATTCTCGTGTCACAGTTTTTGAAACCATACTCCTCCGAAACGGCTTGACCGATTCTCATAAAATTTTGTGAGCATATTGATTAGGTCTGAGAATCGACCAACATCTATTTTTAATTATTCTGGGAAGTGGACCAGGGACCGAAATATTCCAAACTTTTCTGTTTATGGTGCGATTTCCTTCAAATTTGGTACAAAGGTACCACTCTACCTTTGTTAAAATTCGGGCTTTCTTTTTTTCCGGGAAGCGGACCAGGGACCGAAATTTTCCAAACTTTTTTATTTATGGTGCGATTTTCTTCAAATTTGGTACAAAGGTACCACTCTACTTTTGTTAAAATTCGGGGTTTCTTTTTTTCCGGGAAGTGGACCAGGGACCGAAATTTTCCAAACTTTTTTATTTATGGTGCGATTTTCTTCAAATTTGGTATAAAGGTACCACTCTACTTTTGTTAAAATTCAGGCTTTCTTTTTTTCCGGGAAGCGGACCAGGGACCGAAATTTTCCAAACTTTTTTATTTATGGTGCGATTTTCTTCAAAAGGTACCACTCTACTTTTGTTAAAATTCGAGGTTTCTTTTTTTCCGGGAATTGGATCAGGGACCGAAATATTCCAAACTTTTTTATTTATCTTGCGATTTTTTCCCTAAATTTGGGCAGAACAACGTCTGCCGGGTCCTTCTAGTACTTATATATAAAAATTAAATGTCTTTCGTATTACCGCGATGCCTGCTCAAACGGCTAAACCGATCTCAATTCTGTAAAAAGTAGTTTCTTGGACCTTCTTTGTGAAAGGTTTATAGAAAAAAGGGTATTTAAAACTTTTTACTTTTGAGGCCGATAAATGCGGAAAGCTGAGACCTCACAATTTTCAGTACATTGTATACCACAAAGGTATCGATTCGGTTTTGGTTTGTGCTTCGAACATGCATCACGGAATTGAAGGGAAGCGTTCCTACCATAAATTGACTTGCGGGGTGGCGCTGGAGTCCCGATCAAGGCTTTTGGAGATATATGTAGATCATAACATGGACCCGGTCTTCCCTAACATCTATTTTTACAATATGGGTATCAAATGAAAGGTGCTTACAAGAGTTTGAACAACGGGTTAATTTCGGATTCATATCAGAACCCGTTTCCTGGATATCGACAAAAATGTGGACCAGAGGCGACGCTAGGAGGCGTTTACACGTTACGGGTATTAAGTTAAAGGTATTAATAAGGGTTTTAACGATAAGAGGTTTTCACGTTCATATGCCTGACGAAATTTATATAGTCTTTTTTGTGAATGTTAACTCTTAGGCATCTGCGTTGATAATAATCTTCCCATCGTTCCGACTTATCAAGGTTGTACAATTTTTTAAATTATAACTTTGGTCGGATGTTTGTACGTATAAGAAGAAGAAGGGAAGGGCCCTCCTTAAGTAATCGAAATGATTAAGGCAAAGAGGTGAGTTGATTTAGCCATGCCCATCCGTCCGTCCGTTCATTTATCTGCTTGAACACAAACCAGTTGTTCAGTTTTAGAGATATCTCGATGAAATTTTGAAAGCGGGCGTTATTTTGTACATCAATCATTTGTTGGAACCAGCAAGATTGGACCAACACAACGCATACAATCGATTGTTCCGATAAACAGGTTTTGGACTATAACTCTTGCAACTAAAAGCAGGGAAGGTCAAATTTTTCAGGTTTCGTACTATTACATATGTAGGTAATGTGTGTACTGAAAATCAAACATAACATATAGATCAGATACAATAGATTACTCCGATAAATGTAGATTGGGCTATGTATCTTTAAAGCAACATTTCTGAAGAGTTTGTACCAATTGTAAGTAAGGATCGGGCACTTAAAAAGTTATGAGTATTCATGGTATAAATTCTTCGGCACAACCGAAGACAGCGCTTTCCTTACCTGGCTGTACATAGATCCAACATAAAATAGTTGTAAAATTTTATCCAAATTCAATGTTTTTTTTGGAACGATCTAATAAACACATTCTTAAACGAAGCATTTCAGAAATAACACACGCACTACTTTGCCTTTTAGAGATTTTAATTCAAACTATTTGATTAAGCCACAATGCATAAGCGTTTTTGTGAAAGAGTCGAAAGGGATGTGTGCCTAAAGGAGTAAACACCTTTTTATTTTACTAAGGTAAAATCCTTTCCCAATTAAACGCAAGTTGTAATCCAGCAAAGGTTAATAAAATATTCAAATTCATATTTAAACTTGTATTGCTCATTTGAATAAAGTTTCTTATTTATTGGTTAGCAAGAACTTTTTTTCTTTCTGAGCAACAACTCAATATCAATAGGCCCAGTACCTATCTACGAGGCATCGTACAGTGTAGCTATTTCTTATAAAGTGCTTTTTCACTAATTCACTAAGGCTCTTCTACTTCCTCTCCTTTAAATGGCCCAACGTTACACGCTAGCTATTTATTCGCTGCGCCAATTGGCCACATCACAGATATACATACATATGTATGCGTCGGTGACCCCACCAGCTTAGAAAAATAATCAAGCAGCTTATCAGATAATAATTTTCCAAATCTTTATTTTTTGTCTGGCTGTACAACTGCATGCTGATGGAAAATACAACTTCTGAAACCAACGTAACCCAAATTATTGTACTTTGTTTCTTTCATTGGTTACTAAATAAACATAAGTGAATTTCTTACTAGCCCAACATACCTGGATTCCTATCTTGAGCTTGTGAAATTTCCAGGTTTGAAAATACATGTGATTTAGTTATGATTCATGGGGAAATCTATGGCATATTATAACATAAAGGAGCATAAAAAATTTAATAGACCTTCTACTGGTAAGTCATATATATAATACTTCTATATTGCTAGTAAAGAACTGTGAAGCGTGTCAAACATTACAGAACAGACATACAATGAGAGAAGAATACAAAATCTCGGTTGGCGTCGTCAATTTTTTTGAATAAAAGGGGGTCAATGAAATATTTGGATATTTCAAAGATTGCATTTATTTGCTTTTTCTTATTATTTCTTGCACTAATGTAATGTACAAAAGTCAGTTTCGCTCTCACAATTTTTCAAAATTTAAATAATGCATTTTCTAACCATATTATGGACGATCACGTAGCCATAGAAACCCTATAAGCTCAAATAATAAATATATTACGGTTTATATTCAATATATTGGCATTTTCATATTTAATTTACTCAACTGTGGTTTTATACGCTACTATAAAGTACAATTTGTGTAAACAAGTCAGTGGCCCCTGTCTACCCCTTCCATACGTTTTTTTCGCCACGCTGCTTCAATGCACTAACACTAATAAAACTCGCGCATGCGCACAACTTGCATTATAAGCATCTCGTGTAATAATGATTGACACGCTTTCAGCATATTGGGAATATACGATACTAGCAATATAGAAGTATTATATATACATATGTGGTAAGTGAGAAAACCCCATAAACATATTGTTACTCTTTTCACTTTCAATAAATGTGATAAATATACATATTTGATTCTAGATTATGGAGGCATACTTCACTTCAGATCGAGCAACGGCGGACCGCATCCAACTAGGTAAATTCTTCAAGGTTACTTACAAATTACTTCACTTTTCCAATATCAACAAGATACAAGGGAATACGCAAATTGACACAGTTTTAGCCCGGAAGCCCCCTATGTTAATTTTGGTAAGTTTTTTTTGTTAATTTTGAGTTTAAAAAAGGTTTAGTTTTTTCTTACTTGATTCGCAATATTTTAAAATGCGGCTAAGCAATCGAAATTAAAAAAAAAAATTTTGAATTAAATTTGCAACTACTTAAAATTATAGTAAACGACTAATAATTTTGATCCGCCAAACAAAAGTTTGAGGAAATTAATCACCCTAATATACACATATATTTATCTTGGCTATGGAGGAGAGTATCGCTAAACGTTTACATTTAAGCAAAAAAAACATTCTACTTTAGGCTTAGAAATGGCGCACATTCGTTACTTATTTTATCAGTATCCTTTGGAAAATAAAAGCAAACTTCATTGAAGGCCGTTATTTATTATAAAATTTTGCCATCCATGAAGCATACAAATTGCTTTGTTTGTTCTCAAACCAACTTGAAATGACCTAATACCACCTACCTAATTACCAGTCATAGATGCGACTAGTTTTTTTCCTGCAGCTGGGTTGTACTATTGGTTTGGGAGAGTTAGTGCCCTTTTAAAATTTCTTTACCATTTAAAATTTTCAATAAAGCAATTTTTTGTCCATACAGTGGATTGTTGAGCAAGGTCTCGCAACACCCGGTGAAACTCAGCGTTATGGCGTTATCGTGTTAGAAACCTATGCGATAGGTTTACAAAGTTGGTCGATTGAAATACGACCTAAACTGCCTGGTTAAACGCCAATGAATTGTGATGACTCAGTGTTCCGATTTTTATTTAAATAAGATATGATTCGAGTCGTATAATATAAATTAGCTACTTCACAAAGCACTAAGCAAGTTCCAACAAAAATTAACTGTTTTATAACTCAATTTAAATATATCTTCTTGATTACCTACTGTTATCCTATAACTAAGCAGCAAGGTTTAAATTGAGCAAGAATGATGGGCGAAAAACACATTGCAGAAAATCATGCTGAAAGTTTTACCATAACCGCCACTTGTTACGCTGCGGGACATTTTTGCAAAGGATGCATACTCGGAGAATGCGGAATAATAAACAAACATAAAACTCAATGATAATAGAAGAAAGATAATTTTTGGCTACCTAAGGAAGAAGCTCCCTCAAATAAAAAGTAATTTTGTTTCGCTCATCCAACAGCGGCATATAACCGTCTTGTGTTCACTCTTTTATATACATACGTACGCACATTGAGGTCACTTAACCAGACTGGAAGTTAGTCCGTGTTGAGCTCCCAACTGAATTTATAAACAAGCTGTTTCACATGCTAATAAAGCATTTACAGTTTTGTTTACTATCAATTTTGATGGGAAGGTTAACAAATTATGAGCCTTTTAATCCTGCCATCAATGGTCTATTCAAGTATCTATCAAAAACTCAATGCGTATCTATTTGCTAAGATACAGAAATCCTTTTATTTTGGATTACTATAATTCACCTTTGCCTTTTGTACAAAAATTATTTCATCAAACATACATATGTACATATATCAATTAGTTAAATCTAAGAATAAAAATATATTGTTGTTAGTAAATTTTTAGTTGTTTTCAAATGACGCAGGTATTTTGCTTGAGAGACGGCTGGAGCGCTGTATCAAACTGAGAATAATTGATGACGTTCCGAGGGCTACCGAGTTTATGGACGTGGCCGTATGTTTTCGTCTGGTGTACTTTAAATTTAATCAATTATTTAATTCTTCAAAAATAGATTTCAATGACACACGAACACTAAGGTGGCCAGGTTATCCTAGTCCTAAAAAATATTGAGAAGCCAATAAAAAAAATGTTTGATTTGTTAGATACATATATTTCTCTTCTATGAATAGGATCTTATGAACACCTCAAATAACTTTTCCAAAGTACACTCCAATTATTAAATTTTTAAGCTGTATATGATGTAACGTTATGCGACCGTATCCCCCTCGAATGAGGATCTTGTATACCTTCGGTGGGATAATTATTTGTATCAATTAGTTAAGCAAACACACTACTGCTATAGTTTTTAAATTTATGGCATTATTGGCCAATTTGTTCACAGAGTCGTAAAATTGTCTAGAACTCGCTTTAGTAAAATCTTAGTTTAAAATACGACACCACTTATAACGCAGCTGAAATTTTCCGGTTTGTTCAAAAAAATAATTATATTTATTACTCGTTGTAATTGTACTCTTACGTCACAGATCTAAGCCGCTTACATGTGCTAAATTGTCAGTTTACGACTAATTTTTCAAAAATAAATAAATTTTTCATAATAAATATGAAAGAACAACAAGAAAGACAGCAAGCCAAAGATACGTAACCAAAATTTTTCCGAAGATGAGGAAAATCTTTATCCGAACTTGTCGTCAAGCACGAAAAGGTGCTTCTCGATAAAAGAACTAAAGCGCAAGAAAATGAAAAAAGGAAGGTTAAAACGCCGTGTAGGACTGGCGTGGCACCATTTCCACGATACCATCTTGACTCTCGCTGTCTGCGATATTATCATCACTAACCCAATTATCAACTGGTAGATGATACGTTCTGGCCAAATTTATAACAATATATGTATGTACATATGTATTATATGTATATTTTTTCTGACTGAAAATTTTGATTTCGATGTCTGTCAAAAATACGAATATTGTATAAATCTTGGCGTAACGAGCTTAAATCACAAATTTTTCTGATTTAAAAATCTGGAGACTAAAACTTTACTGTGTCGTAGTCGGCGTCGTAAAAATTTAAGACTCTCTCAACAAAACCCAATTGTGGCCTAAATCGAAATTCAGAAGCTTTAAAACGTGACGTTTATTAAAATCTTTTTCAACAAATTGGGCATAGTATGTTTCATAAACCAAAAATAAAAGTAGACAATTTTATGTTAAAGGTTGAAGTTTTTTTAAAAGATATTCCAGCGAGAGCAACAAAAAAAATTCAAACTCTCCTCCTTCTGCAATTGCCAATAATTCAATCCATTGACACTTTACTTTTATCTTTCACTCTCATTTATTTCGTTTGTTGGCACGATTCCCGACTTAGCTTCCATACTTGGCACCAAGCTGAAACTTCTGTACCAAAAACTTTGCTAAAGGGAAAAAATCTACAAATTAAAAAAAGACGTAAGCTTTATTTAAAAAGAAGTAAAAAGTGGAGAAAAATTCTCGAACACGTGGTATTTATAATTGCTGAATTGAAGAAATTTGTGGTGGGCCATGTTGGACGGGGCAATTGTTTAAATGGTTAAGCGTAATTTAAGTTTATAAATGCTTTGCCAAAAAGACAGGAGTTATTTAAGAAGTATTCAAACGAATGGTGGTCAGAGAATTATGATTGCTCAAGGGAATTTGAAAATAATATTGCGAAAGTCGTGGGGTGTTAGTAAAAAATATTAAATTTGGAGGGCAGACAGAAGCTGTGCCATCATTTTTTATTTTGTACTATAAAAGTCGTTCTTTTTTACATCAAACAATTTATGTAATTCTTCTTTCTTCTTTGGCCATGTAACAGCCTCATCATTTTTGACCGTCCAACATAGCCAGCAAGTCATTTCTTCGTTGCGCCAACTGGCCCCAATTAGGAACCCCGGAAAATCGCAGATCGGTCTTCACTTGGCCGTTCAATCGGAGTGGTGGTCTTCCTCTTCCTTTGCTTCCACCGGCCGCTGCTGATAAGTATACCATCTGGGCCGGAGCGTCTTCGTTCATTCGCACGACGTGGTCGTAAAGCTCATACAACTCGTCATTAGATATTTTCGGTACTCGCCGTCGCCAAACCGTTGAGGCATAAAAATCTTTTGCTGGACTTTTCTCTCGAATACTCCCAATACCGCTTGTCCACGCCTCTGCACCATATAGCAGGACGGGAGCGATGAGTGACTTGTAGAGTGTGATTTTCGTGCGTCGAGAGGGTTTTACTTTTCAATTGCCTACTCAGTCCAAAGTAGCATTTATTTGCAAGAGCAATTCTTCGTTGGATTTCTACGCTGTAATTATTGTTGGAGTTAATACTGGATTCAAGGTAAACGAAGTCTTTCACTATTTCGAACTTTTTGTTGCCAGCAGTGGCGTGGGTGCCAAGGCGTGAATGCGCTGACTCTTTGCTTGACGACAGCATTGTATGTAATTAAAAATTCGAATTTAGGCTAAGGTGCTAGTATCGCACTAACCATTTTATCATTTTTATTTAAGTTTTTGGTACTTGGAATGTTACGCACTTTAGTTTCGTCCCTTTTAAAATCGAAATAAGACAATATCCACTCCAATTTCTTTATAAATTGAATAATAGAGAAAATACAAAAAAAATTTATTATTTACCCAGCAAACACACTACTGGTAATAACTCCGTATTTACCAGAGAATTTCCCAGATAAGTTTTCAGTTAAACAGTATTGGCCTCGGGATAGAATTACCCTATATACTTCATGTACATGGGAATTTATCAAGTACAATAGTAAATAATAAAATTAGAATATACGAGGAATTTCTCTTATATTTTCCACGTATTTTACCTGTAAAGCGCCTGTATATTTAAAGCTAAATTTTCGGTAGTTTTCGTAAAAATATACTGGTATTTTCCTCGATAGTTATTTGTAATATACGTCAAAATATTGTTACAAATACCGACACTTTACTTTTTTTTTGAAGATAGCTATTGGTAACCTATCTTAATAAAAACAGGTATATTACTTAGCATATTCCGGGTAGATGTCTCTGAATACCTGGAATTTTATAGTATTTTCTTCAAAAATTATATATATAACATTGGCTAAATTTCCCTGAAATATACTTATGGTTTTCTTTGCTATTTTCAGTAATGTACTGGTAGGTTTCCAGGCAGACTCTTGTAGTTTATTAGTAAATATTCTTAAGGTTATTAAATTGTTGTCTTTAGCGTATGTGAAAATACGGCTTTAAAACCTATTGGTTTCTCTTATTTTCCTCAATAATTACAGCGAAGCTACCAATATTTTGCTTGGTAATTACTTACTCTTTGAGGGTTACATACATATCTATTCCAAATAAAGTACCAACAAATTTTAACTATCAAGAATTATTGCATGCAATTTTTATTCAATAAAGAATTAATTTATAAAAAAGAATTTTTAAGTTAACATACATATATGTACCTATATATTTATTTCTGCAATACACTGTCCTGCTCTTCACACGTTGTCCTCGATACTGTTATACAAAGCAAATAGCGACGGCTGAGTGGATAGTTATCCTAAAAACCGCATTAAATTCCCATGGTACTTACTCATTTTTGAATGTTTTTATTTTGAGAACTGCTTTCCGCCAACTTATATGCACAAATTGTGAAGCACTAAAAAATTTAACATAGATAAGTTATTAACATATTTAACAAATTGATTTAAGTAAATATACATACCAATTTTTCCAGAGTTTTGCCTGTCTTAAATGGAATTTCTGTTTTCAAATAAACTGAAAGAAAACTTTTGATCGTTTTCTATACAGCCAACTTGTACGTAGGCTATATTTCCAAATATCTTGGTAATTATTTAGTATTTTACTTGTGAAATACGTGGAAAATACCGGAAGTGCAATGTAGTCTTGAATTTCGTATTTATTATGGAAATATACCGAAACTTTACCGAAAACTTATTTTTCGTAAGACATAGTATTATTAAAGTAAAAATCAAGTGGAATACCTGGAAAATACCTAAAAAATACCCAATACATACTTTATTTATACATTGGTAGCTATAAAGTAGGGATACCGAAATTTTACCAAAAGCTTATTTACTTTCGATTCATTGGTATTAGTAAGTTTGAAATTTTGTGGATGTGTTTGTAGTTTCGGTAGCCGATGTTTGCAGGGTAGTACATAAACACCTATGTATAAGGACCAAATTTGGGGGATACATTGTCATTAAGACATCCGATAGATTTTTCCTGAAATTTAAAAATGGGCACAGCACAACCGTAGCACTGATCAAGATCATTTCACAAACATAATTAGTCACTTGTTGTCCTTGTTACAAGGAATGTCTCGGTGAAAAATGGACGAAATCTGCGACCTCGTTTTTTTTTGCCATCCATACAGCAACAATAAATCTTTATAATACATAATATTCATTGTAATTCAGTTTTCCACACCCGCTTTTACAAAGTAGTTATTATTAAAATTTTGATAACCGAGATATTAAAACGATTTCCAAGTAAAACTCGACCACAAATATATTTTATACATTCTGATTTTTAAGATTAAAAAGTAAGTTCTTATTGATACATAGCATACGAGTAATCATGCAAAAACCTAAGAAAATCAGATAACAAACAAAAAAAATTTACCAAGTAGTTAGAATCTACTGGATTCCGGAAATTATATACGGTTTGTGATACTTCTTTATTTCATTGTTGTTGCTGTATTAACATGTCCAACTGTCTCTAGAGCGATTTGGTATGACCAATGCAACCTTCTAGGCCATAAAGATTTTTAATGAGGGGTGAGAGGCATTATATCCGTAGATCAACTATCGAGCTGCACGTCATTACCACTGTACACATTAGATGCCTCTTACGACCGGTATGCCTACCTCCGTCACATTCTAAGGCCCTTACCCGCAGGGGGCAAAGTTATACACATTCGTTCTTCTTTAATTGTTGGTAGAAGAAAGTAGATTTGTCATCACCCCATACGAAAAATTGTTTCGTTTTAGCACGTAGTTATTTAACAGTTGACGCACCACTTAGCCACAATGTTAATTTTCTTATTTGATAGAAAGTGTGATATGAGAACGGCACCAAAGTTGTGAGGGAAACTTCAAAAGCGCTGCGAGTAGAAGAGCATGATATTGCTGCATGATTTGCCTGCAGCATCAACAGATCCTTGCCGTCTTGATGAAAAGTAAAATCTAAATTACCTAATCAAGTGCTGCTTTCATATTTTCACTTAAAGGATTTTAATTGAGCTCCTAAATCAAAAACCATGGCAGTCTCGCTTTAATATTTTAATACAGCGTGTTAATGAGCATAATGGTGCAACCGGGAACACTTGAAGTTAGTGTGTAGAGTATAAGGAGGACATCAACGATTAAGCTGGTCCGATATGGTAGCCCAATCCAAACACCAACTGGAATAAGGTGCAAGTTTTTCAAAACACTGACCTCAGAAGTATTTTTATGTCACCGAAGACTCAGCTTCATCAAGAGACACGGGGCTGTTGTTTTGTTTTTCTGAACAGTCATATACCCAGTCATCCAAACCGACAGCTATTAATTGAAGTTCCGCTTAGGGGCACTATGATGAGATCTTAGTTATCCAGACTCAACCCCACCATACCAATAACTTCCCTACCTGTTCAATTTAACCTTCTTTTTTAGACATCAATATCACTCTAGAAGAGCTTAATGATGATTCTCAGAGTGATCGTGCCTAATATGCAAGGCGGAGCACTGTTAACAACAAGAACATTTAGCAGACCTGGAGTTATAATGCCGATAAGATATAAAATGGCTGGGCCTTGTCGCCTAGGCAGAGTGTATTACTTCACGGCTACAAATTCGAGTCTAAATTTTTAACCATTCGATGGCTTACGCATTTTTTTTTTAACTTTTTTGAAATAAATTCCAAACTTTTCAATTATCTCCACAAATTCTAAATTTTTTGCTATTTAGATTTAAAGCTTAATTGGGATAACTGTAAACACAACAACAGACGTATACACAGCGAATATTTGTACATGTCTCACAAAATACATACGGGACGTCGGTTCGTCCCTTAAAATCAAACAAAAAAAAAAAATTTACTGAAAACAAATACGACATTAAATTTTAACAATTTTTTCTCGCTCATTTCTTTGAAAACCGACGTAATTTTAATTCAAAAACAAATTTGGTTTGGTCATATACATACATACATATGTAGCCCAAAAAGGTTTAAAATCTAGGCTAACATTTTTAGGCGTGTGATACAACAAATAAGACCCCTTGAAATTTTATAAAATGTGGTTCAGTTCAAAGTATATTAAATAAAGTAGAAGTGAACTTGACAGTTCTCTCTTTTATGCAGAAATTCTTACGTCAAATAAAAAATAATTTTAACCCGTTTGAATTTCAATTTGATAAAAACGTATAAATTTTTTCCATAAATATTTAAATACAATTAAAAATGAAAAGATCCAAATGTTTCACAAATTGTGTCGTTTGCGGAGTGAGTTGGGATGTGTCGACTGTGCGGTGCTTTAGGGCTCCGAGCTGTAATGGAAGGCGACGTCAGTGGGAAGAAAGTTGTGGTGCAATTTTAGAAAACTCCTCGCATGTTTGCGAACAACACTTCAAGCCCACCGATTTCATTGACTGTCCAGCTCAAACGAGCGTGTTTAAGAAGGCGCGCCTGTTCCCTAGTGCAGTACCCATGCCGCTTGAGGCGCAACATTCTGTAGGAGCACAAGCTTTGTATACAAATGTACGGCCGCTGTATGTGGATGCGCAGACTCAGACTGAGTAAGTTTACTACATGTCTTCATGATTTAGGTCGTCTGAACGTACGTATCTCATCTTTGAGAAACCTCAATTCGAAGCTCCTAGGGAAGCTAAGACCCTCTTTATTTATACACTTGGGGTATCTAGTTCTTCTATTACCTAACCGACGTTGACATTGCTTTTAAATCTTATACCAGGGCGAGTATAAGAAAAGTCCTGCACAGAGTGGCATTTATTCGTTAAATGAACATGTTGCCTCTCAATTTCCTTTACAGTCCGAGTAGTATTTATTGGAAAGAGTGATTCTAGGCTAGACTTAGGTATCTTATTTATTAAACAATGTGTAGTAATATATTGTCTTCTTGTATGCCCCAAAAGTAACACTTAGAACCCAAAGGGTTAATGCGGTTGTTTACAATTTTTTGAAGTAAGAATTTATGCGGAGAACAAAATTTCAATTGTCACTTCTACCTTGTTTAATATGCCTTGGTTCAGTTCAAAGCTTTCTAAAAAGTATTGAGTTGGCAAATAGTTATTTTAATTTTAATATACATATAGCGGCTATCTCAGATTCGAACGGGTTATGTCCTGTGGCATACTTCCTAACTCGAAATTAGATTTTTTTAAACACTTTAGAATCTGAGCTCGTCCCCATACAAGGCAACGCAGCTCCTTCATCAACTGTAACTTATTCCTGCATATTAAACCTGTGGCAGGAATTACACAGAGGGGGAAATGAAGTGTACTACGAAATACAGTTAGCTGGGGTGGATATACTATGTAACATATGTACATACATATTTCAATCCTACGTGAATATATAAATCACAATTATGATGGTTTTGGAACACGTTGAGGTGTGCTTTGCTCCACCACAAATGCCAGCAGATGGATGTAAGTTAATTAATTGAGCTTGGACGTAGTTGGAATTTGTGTCTGGACTCCAGACTCTGGAGTCTTTATAAAGTAAAGAATACGAGTACAAGTCCCTAAATTATACTAATGTGTAAATGATTTTAATTAAATAACAAAGACACTTAACATAATCACTAACCCAGAGTATTTTTTGTAGTTTATTAGCCAGTACTCCTGATTAATTATATTGAGTTTTAATTGAACTTACCATTTGTTAACTACTTCAAGAACCAGTTAAAATATAAAGATACAGTACATTAAAGCATTAATCACTACTTTTCGTTTAGTATGCATATTTTTGTTTCGCGTTTGAACTAATTACGGCTTAATGTGGAAACCTTAGCTAGAAAATCCTATCATGACATCTAACTTGACATCAACTCATATTTTGACAGACTAATAAATGAGAAAGCACACCAAGCCACCTATTCGACAATGAGCAGAAAAACTACTTAGTAAAGTGGCGATAGTTTTTTAAAGCACAATTCATTTCATTTTTCAATATAATCCTCATTTAGCGCTATATATTAAGCACAGCATTTTTAAAATTAAATGCATTATTTTTATAAATAACTAGTAAGGAAGTCTAAGTTCGGGTGTGACCGAACATTAAATACCTAGTAGTGATCTGTTTCGGTATCCTAATTTACTCAAGTCTATTTACATACCTGAAAATTTTGCAACTGATTGTTTTCGATTAAAAACATTTCTATTGTGAGTGGTAAATTAAATTATTACTAAATAACAAAATATAAATACCTTTCCTCATGTTCATGAAAGGTATGAAAATAAAAAAAATTAATAAAAACTAGTAAGGAAGTCTAAGTTCGGGTGTAACCGAACATTAAATACCTAGTAGTGATCTGTTGCGTTATCCCAATTAACTCAGGTCTATTTTAATACCTGAAAAGGTGGTATAAAACAACTGATTGTTTTCGATTAAAAACACTTCTGTTGTAAGTGGTAAATTAAATTATCACTAAATAACAAAATATAAATAGTTTTGCATGGGGCTTATGAAAGGTATGAAAATAAAAAAAATTAATAAAAAAAAGGCAATAGGGAGTTAACTACTTTCCCGTAAATCTTGCTTGTTTGTCATTCGATTTGCATAATTTTTGGCAGGAGTATACTACATACTATTGGCAAGCATCTCACTAACTTTCATTGAAATACCTTCTTGAAATTTCAAGCAATCGCTTTTGAAAATAACAGACCTTTTTTTCTGAAAAGTGGGCGGCGCCACGCCTACTTCAACAAAATCCACAAAATTTTTTTGCAGTTTAGTTTTTCTTAAAAAGCTTATTAAGTGTGTAAAATCTTATATATATAACTTATACAGTTATGGAAATATCGCGATTTTAATTTTACGAAGAAATTTTTCAGAACTGTGTTCAAAAAGTGGGCGTGTCCGTTCACCGATTTTGTTTATTTTTACAGGAAAGAGTTAGATTTATATGTTGAACACTTTCTCTAAATATCGTTTCAATAAGTCAATTTTTACCGGAGTTATGGCATGGAAAGTTTTATGGAATAATCCCCCATAAAGGGGCGGGGCCACGCCCATTTTCCAAAAATTTTGTGTTTTCGACTTTCTTTGCCCACGAACACTTTAGAGGTGAAATAGAAATGATATACAGCTAGTTTAACTAAAGTTATAGCATATTCAATATATCTATGATCCTTTTCAAAATCTTTCGTATAAAATTGGGCGTGGACCTAACCCGATTTCGATAATTTTTTTTCGAAATATTGCCTGTATTAATATAAATATGTGTGCTGTATTTTACTTTGCTATCTTCAGCGGTTTTTGATTTATGATTAATAATATTTCCAAATTTGACTTAATCAAAAGTGGGCGGTACCACGCCCCATTTTCAACATTTCTTCAAAAATGTATTTTTTGCCTTAACGCTAAAGTGCACACCAAATATTATCCTTATAGGTGTATTATGTACTGAATAATCACTCTTTTTGTATTTTCGAAAATATTATATATATAGAAAGTGGGCGTGGCTTTTAACCGATTTTGCCTATTTTCAATAGCGCTCCGAGATAAGTGAAAAGGAACCTGCATACCAAATTTCATTGAGATATCTCAAGATTTACTCAAGTTATCGTGTTCACAGACGGACGGACGGACAGACGGACGGACGGACGGACATGGCTCAATCAATTTCTCTTTTCCTCCTGAACATTTTGATATACATAAGTCAATATCTATCTCGATTCGTTTATGCCGTTACATACTACCGTTAGGCGAATGAAGTTAATATACCTTGTGTGCGAAGCACTACTAGGTATAAAAAGGCAGTAGGGTGTTAACTACTTGCCCGTAAATCTTGCTTGTTTGTTATTCGATCCCCCAATCCCCAATAGTATGTAGTATACTCCTGCCAAAAAGTATGCTTCGCACACAAGGTATATTAACTTCATTCGCCTAACGGTAGGATGTAACGGCATAAACGAATCGAGATAGATATTGACTTATACATATCAAAATGTTCAGGAGGAAAAGAGAAATTGATTGAGCCATGTCCGTCCGTCCGTCCGTCCGTCCGTCTGTGAACACGATAACTTGAGTAAATCTTGAGATATCTCAATGAAATTTGGTGTGTAGGTTCCTTTTCACTTATCTCCGAGCGCTTTCTATATATATAATATTTTCGAAAATACAAAAGGAGTGATTATTCAGTACATAATACACCTATAAGGATAATATTTGGTGTGCACTTTAGCGTTAAGGCAACAAATGCATTTTTGAAGAAAGTTTTAAAAAGGGGCGTGGCACCGCCCACTTTTGATTAAGTCAATTTTGGAAATATAATTAATCATAAATCAAAAACCGCTCAAGATAGCAAAATGAAATTGAGCACACATATATATATTAATACAGGCAATATTTCGAAAAAAATTAGCGAAATCGGGTTAGGTTCACGCCCAATTTTATACGAAAGATTTTGAAAAGGATCATAGATATATTGAATATGCTATAACTTTGCTTAAACTAGCTGTATATAATTTCTATTTCACCTCTGAAGTGTTCGTGGGCAAAGAACGTCGAAAGCACAAAATTTTTGGAAAATGGGCGTGGCCCCACCCCTTTATGGGGGATTATTCCACAAAACTTTCCATGCCATAACTCCGGTAAAAATTGACTTATTGAAACGATATTTAGAGAAAGTGTTCAACATATAAAGCTAATTCTTTGCTGTAAAAATAAACAAAATCGGTGAACGGACACGCCCACTATTTGAACACAGTTCTAAAAAATTTCTTCGTAAAATTAAAATCGCGATATTTCCATAATTGTATAAGTTATATAAATAAGATTTTACACACATAATAAGCTTTTCAAGCAAAACTAAACTGTATAAAAATTTTGTGGATTTTGGTGAAGTAGGCGTGGCGCCGCCCACTTTTTAGCATAAAAGCTCTGCTATTTTCAAAAGCGATTACTTGGAATTTCAAGAATGTATTTCAATGAAATTTTGTGAGATACTTCCCAATAGTATGTTGTATACTCCTGCCAAAAATTACGCAAATCGAATAACAAACAAGCAAGATTTACGGGCAAGTAGTTAACATCCTACTGCCTTTTTTTTTATAAATTTTTTTTATTTTCATACCTTTCATGAACATGAGGAAAGGTATTTATATTTTGTTATTTAGTAATAATTTAATTTACCACTCACAATAGAAATGTTTTTAATCGAAAACAATCAGTTTCCTTTATAACAAATTTTCAGGTATGTAAATAGACCTGAGTAAATTAGGATACCGAAACAGATCACTACTAGGTATTTAATGTTCGGTCACACCCGAACTTAGACTTCCTTACTAGTTTTAAATCAAAATATCTTCAATGCTATATAACCGATTTTTAAAATTCCTTCTGCGTAGTACACCTTTCTGCGTTGGCGGCCTTCGGCCGCGCTTATTATAAATAACCCTGGGCTCCGCCATGCCAACTCCGGGTGGTTGCCCTATGGGCGGGATCCATGGTATTTTTGTGCAGAACACCTTTCTGAATTGGAAATAAAGATAACATAAAGGGGATAATTTTTAATTCTAGAGGTTGTGGTATTCTGCATTTAAAATTTATTGAAATAAAGAAAACCATATACTTAATTCTTGAATCAGCTTGTTTTAATTCGTTTTTAACGTCCGTGGGCTTTATTTCTCTTCGAAAAAGGAAATAACACCCATCAGCAAAAGGTGATAACACCCACGGGCATTTTTTCTCTTTTGAGTGGGAAATAACGCCCATGGGCGTTTTTGCCTTGGGCGTTATTTCACTGCACCCAGAACTCTATCTTGTTAGGTATGAAATCTTATAGCGTATCCACTATGGGTTAACAATTGTCTGTTAGTTGTACCAAGTTTAGATGGTGACGAGTAGAATAAGTTGATGTCTGCCCGTGTGCGTCTCGTGGGTTCGTCGAAGCAGACACCAACAAAATCACCACTTATGACAAACCCGAAGGCTTAACCAGAAAAATATTGATACGCACACGTAAGGGTTCAGGGAATTTATTTCCACACCATTTTCAATGACCAAACAAAATCATTATATTTTAGCAAAAGCTACATACTACCTTTTTCCAACTAGGCGGTTGTTCTTCCTATTTCCTCACCGCTCTTTACCCACCCTCCATGGCAATATAAAAATTACAACAACTAAATTATCCAAAGATGTATGTACATACGAAATCCCAAAATCCAGAAACAAAATGGAAATAATAGAACAAAATTTTAATAAAACATATAAAAATTCACATGATTTGATGCAGGAACCCGATGAAAGCCTTCGACGATTTTGATGTTTTGCTGAAAAGAGCATAGAAAAAAACACGCAACGACAGCAAGTTTCGGTATAGGATGCCACAAATATTCATTCTGGTTGGCTCTTGTAGGTAAAAAGCTAGGAGCTCAGGAACACCGCAACCAGAAACACCATTACGGCTTTTAGAAATTGTTTTGAAAAAAGAAAAATTACATTTTAATCGAAACGATTTACGCAGTTTTTATTTCATCAACTTTTCGCGAAAAAAAATTAGCAGACTTATGTACCTGTCGACATGACTTAGAAAAATTTTGCGATCGCGGAAAAAGACATGTTACCGAGAGACTTTATCCAGGAGAATTCACGATATGCCTAAGTTCGCCGCTTTTATAGGCACTTAAAAACAAGTCAAAAAGTTGGCGTGATATGAAAAGGAGATAATTAGATGGACGCAGATAAATTTATATACGGTTTTCTTTTTTTAATTGTTTTATAGGACATTATTTGAGGGTAATCTGATACCAGCCAACCTTACCATTTTCTCTATCTTGCAACTTTAACATATTGCTGACTTTTATGGCAAGAACCGAAGATTTTACAAAAACTGGAACTTGCTTCGAATTCAATTTCTTTGCTTTGTCGCTCAGAGCAAAATTTCGACGATATACTTCGTCTCCTACTTCTAAAGTCCTGGCTCTGCTGCGAAGATGGTAGCGTTTGGCAGATTGTTCAAACGCGGTTTGAATGTTCTTAACCAGTTCCGTATGCGCGAGTCGAAGCTTGTCTAGGCAATCTATTACAATCTATGAGAGCCAAATAAATAGTGCCTTTGTAATTTTATTTAATGCAAGCCGAAAGCTGCCTCCCCTTGTTTGAAAATATCGAAAAACCCTCCTAATGCTTAGCCGAGTTAGCAACAGCAACAACGCCATTTTACTTAATCACTAACTTAATTTTCTCAACTTTTCTTTGCTTCGACCAGTGGGTGCTGGTGAAAATGCTTCCATAGGAGTATCTTTATTAAGTCTCATAATATGGTATAGCCAACTTAAACTTCTTGAATGTACGCTCATCATTAGATCTTTTTCGGTATGAATAACTTTGGGTAATACTGTACATCCATACCTTATATCGGTAATACTTTTCATCCAAAGTCAAGTGTTAATACACGTCCAAAAATCTCGAGAGAGGTATCAAAAGACGTGTCATGACCACCGTACCAATAAGGCGGAGGGGGAAAAGCAATATTTTGTTTCTGTGAAAAGTTATTAGTGAAAAACCGAAAATTGACCCGCGCCCGATCCACGTTTTTATGTGCAGAACACCTTTCCGCGTAGGCGGCCTATGCCATTCCAGCTCCGGGTGTGTGCCATAGCCGTGGCTACCGCCACGGTGATGTCCTTCTACGTGCCACGTTTCCCACTCTTTTCTCACAGGGTAATTTGTGATTACAACAACCACATGAAAATGACAGAAAAATTGTGAACTTTAACTGCAAATATCTCGCGAAATTCTAAAAATATCGGATTTCCCCCTCCAAATTATTATTACGGAGGTGAAGACGCGTCTATTGATACCTCTACCTAGAAAGTATTACCCTTAAATCTATGTCTACCATAACCACATGAAAATGACAGAAAGTTTTTAACGTTAATTGCAAATATATCTTGACCGAAATAAAATATCAGATTTCCCCCTTTGGATTGTCTTTCGATACCCGTCCCGAGTTTTTTGTACTTGTTTTAGCATTTGACGTTGAATGTATGGTAATACTTTCCATCGAACGTCAAGTGTTAATACACGTCCAAAAATCTCGAGAGAGGTGTCAAAAGACGCGTCTTGACCTCCGTAACAATAATCCGAAGGAGTAAAAACAATATTTTGTTTCAGTGAAAAGTTATTAGTATTTGTTTCCTTTGGCACTCAACTACTAATAAATTAGCTAAAAATATGATAGGGGTGTCAAAAAACGCGTTTTGACCTCGGTAACAATGGACCGAAGTCGAAATTTAATTTTTTTGTTTGTATTTGATAAAGTTGTAATATAATATAAGAAAATTTTCTTATTATTACTGTTGGAAGGTCTGGCAACATTTTTTTTATAGTACTCGATAAACACGGACGAAGAAGAACTAGTTCAAATTAATCTCGTTGAAAGCTGTTTAGTTTTCGGCATTATATCTGTTCGTGGTTAATAAACGTGATAAATCTCCGCGTTTCTTAACAATTATTAAAGAAAATCTATAAAATAACTCATAAAATGAAGAATAAACAAGCTATGTTGCAGTGAACGTGCCATAACATAGTTTGTTTATTCCTTCAGAGCCATCAGCAGTTGCTACTCGCTGTAACTGCAACTAATCCGAAGGCATTGTTGTTATTGTAAAGAAAAATAAATCTTTGGAGGTGCGTGAGTATTTTCAAAAGAATATCCATGGGCGGATAAGTTCTACAGCATGATAAAGAATTACAACGGTGGTGAACCCATGTAAGTCGTTTTTTACTTTTCAGTTTTGGTTGGTCGATATGAATTGTAGTCAGTTCTTTTGGCCTCATACCTTGGTCATATTCCCAACCTCTAACAAGCAGAGTATTATTAAATATTCAATAACTCAGAGCATAATTCATCAGAAGCTTGCTTTGTTTGTTTTCAGCTAAAGTCGAATGTCTAATGGTTGGCATGAGTGCATCCATGCACAGTAACCTATTTACTCGTTTATTCATTAACCCGACATTAAAATCCTACAATTCTTTTATCCAATTATACGAGGCAATCATTTATTTAATTTTTTGTTTAATTAGCTGGAAGCATGGTATTAAGTTAAAGCGTACAAAAGTCATCGTTTTTATTTAAGCAAACAAAAGCGAACTCAATGAATTACAATGAAATTAAAAAAAAATAGTAAGGAAGTCTAAGTTCGGGTGAACCGAATATTAAATACCTAGCGTTAGTTTTCATGTAAATTTATGTGAGTTTCGATATCGAAAAAGGGGGCGTGGTTGTCATCCGATTTCGGTAATTTTCAGTAGCAACCTACCTTGGCCAGACAGTAACCTGTACAGCATGGAAATATCTCAAGTTTTGCTCAAGTTATCGTGTACACGGACGGACAGACATGCCTTAATCAATTCCTCTTTTCAACCTAAGAACTTTCATACCTGGAACTCTATATCTAACTCGATTATTTTGCGCCGTTACGTAGTACCGCTATGTGGACAAAATTATAATACCCTTGTACTAGTACTAGTACGCTGGGTATAAAAAAGGAAGAAAGTCTAAGTTCTGGTGAAGCCGAATTTTACATCAGGGACCGAAAATAATTGTTATTTTTTTCTTTCAGGAGAAAAGGTTACGCGAAAATTCCCTTTATATGGTTTAGGAAATTTTTAACCATTATCTTAAGAGGTATTTTATTTTAGTCATCGTAACCAATATAAATGAGAGATTTATTTTGTTTGGTTACGAATAACCATTAAGTCAACCATTTTTAAATTTTTTGGTTACCAATAACCCTTATCGCAAGTAATACATTTTTTGGTTATCGGTGACCCACTCGACAGCAAACTATTTTTGCTGAATAGTGGTAAATTTTTCCTCGAGGAACTTGCAGATATTGGTCATGCCACTCCAGCAACTCAAGTTGTTTTATATTGTTTGAATTTTTTTGCTACCGATAACCAAAAAAATCATATTACTTACAATAATGGTTATTGTTAACCAAAAAATTTTTCTCTCATTTATAATGGTTATGTTGACCAATATAAAATATGTCTTACGGTAATGGTTAATTATAACCAATATTTGAACACATTAGTATTAATGGTTAAATAGGACCTTTTTATCAGTTACGTCCCTGCTATATATATAAAATTCTCCTGTCACGGTGTACGACGCCATTCTCCTCCGCAACGGCTTGACCGATTTTAATGAATTTTTACTATAATTTTGTCCACATAACGGTACTATGTAACGCGCAAATTAATCGAGTTAGATATAGAGTTCCAGGTATGAAAGTTCTTCGGTTGAAAAGAGGAATTGATTAACACATGTCTGTCCGTCTGTCCGTTCGTGTACACGATAACTTGAGTAAAAATTGAGATATTTGCATAGAATTTTGCATACAGGTTACTTTCTGGCCAAGGTAGGTTGCTATTGAAAATGGTCGGAATCGGACCATAACCACGCCCGCTTTTTCGATATCTAAAATTTCGAAAATCACATAAATTGACATAACTTGAGTAAAAATGTATATCTTTGCATGCAATTTGTTATGCAGGCTACTTTCTGGCCAAGGTAGGTTGCTATTGAAAATGGGAGGAATCGGACGATAACCACGCCCCCTTTTTCGATATCGAAAACTTCGAAAGTCACATTAATTGACATAACTTGCGTGAAAACTGAGATATTCTCATGAAATTTGGTACACAGGTTACTTTCTGGCCAAGGCAGGTTGGTGTTTAAAACGGGCGAAATCAAATGAGATTCTAGGGCCTATATCATTGCCAAGTCATGGTATTTGTATCTCGTCCTGAAAACTAACGCTGGGTATTTAATGTTCGGTTCACCCGAACTTAGACTTCCTTACTTGTTGTATGTATATTCGTTAGGTCCGGGCGATGGTTGTTATATATTTTTTATGTTCCTAAGTGCTACCTTGACCGACCTATTCAAAACTATTTTATATGTGGCCCGATTTGGTTGAAATTTGATATGTGGTTATCGCTATGCCAAGTTAAAATATGGGATAATTTTTCTTCCTGAAAGTGGACTCGGGACCGACCTTTTCAAAACTATTTGCTTGAAATTTGGTATGTGGAATATGAAAATAAATAATTTTTGTATGTATATTCGTTAGGTCTACGAGATGGTTGTTATCTATTTTCCATGTTCCTAAAGTCAATTCGGACATTTAATTCATGTTTTCAAATGACATCATTCGGAGCAACAGAAATAGTTAGGAACAATGCCATAAATTAGAATTTTAATTGTTTTTGAACCTTAAAAACATTCAACACGTGGCACGAGTTTTATAGAGACAGTTATGTTACATGATACACCAATGCATACTGTAACTAACTAACCAACTAATTTAATTTTGTTTGTTTGTGAGTTCCTTACATTGAAAAATGCCAGCAAGACGCAAAAGGGGCTTGGTTAGGTCTAAAAATGCAGACGACAACGAATTGAACTGCAAAATACAAAATTTGTTGCCAGGAGATTTGGTATCGTACATACCTATCTATTGATACAGTCTGTGATACAACTGAAGCAGTAAATTATCCAACAGAGTTTCTAAATTCATTGGATTTACCAGGTAGGCCACCGCATAATTTACAACTAAAGGTTGGTTCACCGGTTATTTTGCTACGGAATTTGAACCCACCACGGTTGTGCAACGGCACACGATTAGTTACTAAAAAGTTAATGAAAAACGTTATCGAGGCCATCATATTAAATTACAAATTCCGAGGTGAAAACATGTTGTTACCACGGATCTCTATTATACCTACAGATGTGCCGATTCAATTTAAACGCCTTCAACTCCCAATTAGATTTTCATTTGCAATGACTATCAATAAGTCGCATGGCCAAACGATGTCGGTCTGTGGTTTAGATCTAAGCACGCCATGTTTTTCACATGGACAATTATACGTCGCATGCTCTCGAGTCAGCAAAACCATACAGTTTGTTCGTATTAGCTAAAGATGATAAAACGAAAAATATTGTACACTCCCCTGCATTAAGGGATTATTTTTTTTTTTGTAATAAGAGATAACAAGTATATCCCGTGGTAACTTAATAAATCCTATGTTCACCAGTACCATCAGCGACATCTACAACCCAGTAGATAAAGTCTCTGATTCATAATGGCGTTGCAGTACAAATTGATTTTTTTGTGCATTCACAATGGTTTATTTAAACAAATTAATTTTTATAAAATACGCTTAAACAAAAGCACTGCCGTAATTAATATATAGTTTCGCATGTAGAGGTAACCCACACCTTTAAAACGATACCTTACTTATTATTTCTTATTCGAAATGAGAGCAGAAAATTAGGAGCAAACACAAAAAGACCTTACAGAAATAATATATATGATACATGTATAGAATTTAATAGAATTGATTTCAATAAAATAAAAAAAGTAAATGCTTAGTGTTGTGTTCTTTGTATATTCCGTCACTGTTTATAGCGCTCCATACCTCCTTCAATTATAGGCCTCATCTTTATGACTCCGTGAATATTTTCTAGCAAAATATTCTCGAGAAATAATTTATATGACAAAACACCGTTTGTCGGGTCAGCTGGTATATGCATATTTATGTTTTAGTTATTTATTTCAATGTCTTCCAACAAACAAATGAAACAAAAAATGAAATTTGAAACAAACTAACTCTGTGAAGCATTCTAATTATTTATAAATTTTATCTCATAAATATTCATGTTTTATGTAGTTATGTATTTCAATGTGAAGTGAAAGAAATAAAAAATGAATTATAAAACAAAATCTAGCATATTTCTTTACCATATACGATATTTGTATCCATATGGATACACTCCAAAAAACACATCTAGGGTGAAAAAACTTTAAAAACCAAAAGTGATTAGCAATTGTAGGGCCAATAAGAGTAAAAAAAATAAGGAATCAGATTTTTTACTCCAGACGTTAAAATCTTGTAGCGAAAGGTTTAACTCACGTAAAGTGAAAAGAACCCCAACTAATGCAAAATCGCAGAGGTTATACCAGCCATTAAAACAACATGAAATAGGTAATTGATAAGATCAGTTACTTTCATTTAAAATAAATTTTATACCCATCTTACTTTGGGCTCTTATTTTTGTGATAAAATTTCCGAGTAATTGAATTAGTAGAAGAATTCCGATGATAAGCACAAAATTCGCAAATCTTTTGGCGTGCTTATTTTAATTACGAGCAATTAATATAGGGAGCCTAGACAGAAGAACTGAAACGTGTAGTTCAGTGGTAACACAGGCGGAGGCTTGAGGTATAAGATTGAAATTTCTTTGTAAACAGTAATAGTCCTTTGGACATATATATTCTTGGCGCCCGGGTACTACTATCTTCAGAAACTAACTTCGAGACTTCCTCCTGAAAATGATTCGAAATCCACTCTCCTCTTGTTTTATATCGATAATTTCATCTACTTAAGCCGACAAAGAGACCGTAATATAATATGAATACTATTCAATTATGACAGTTAGCGTATAGTTTAATGCTTTAAAATTTGTCAACTATTAGACTTTCGGCGTTTCTGGTTTAACGCAGTTAAACTTTTCATTATAAAGGACACGTATGCATTGTTGAGCTTGTGGAATCAGGACACACAGGCTGTGTTGCTGTCCACCAGATAAAAACATCATGTAAGCTATGATACAGATCATAACGTGTCACCGTACTTTCGCTCATTTCGGACTATTTGTTTGGGTAAACGCCTGCATATTCATATGTTTCGCCCACATAACACCAGACATAACAGCGCGCTTGAGCATAAAAACGTACATGCTCGTATGTACATAGCAACATAGATATTGTAAATGTTTTTGTTAAACTAGGTAACGGAGTTTTTTCAATTTTCTAGTGGATGACACAATATTTTTGGGTGTGAAAGTTACAAACGTATCACCTTTGGCTTTTATGTTGTCGTTGTTGCAATGTGTTGTTTGCAATCCATAAAGGTAACAGTAAGTGTCAAAACTTTTAAATGATTGTTTAAAAGTACACGGCTTTACATGTTAAACTTTCTCTTTTGGAATGTAGTCGTTTGTGAGAGGAAGACAAGTGCTATTAATCCTATAGATACATATTTAGATATCAGGAGAATAATTTATGTATAGCGTTAATTTGTGAGTTGAAGTATTTTTGTAGAATTAACACATAAACGAAAAACCTTTAAATAGGTTATCAGTATTATTCTAAAAAGGTATATGTAATAAACATGTATGTAATGAATCATAAGGCTCAATTCACAGTTGGTTTTTTTTTTCATTTTCCGATAGGGTGAAGAGTGGGGCTCGAATACTCCCAGTACCGTCTCATCAGATGTTGTTAGTGACTTATAGTCGTAAAGTGTTATTTTCGTTCGTCGAGAGAGAACTTCACTCAATTGCCTACCCAGTCCAAAGGCATTTATTTACAAGAGTAATTCTTCGTTGGATTTCTAGGCTGACATTATTGTTGATGTTAATGCTGGATCCCAAGCAGACGAAGTCCTTTACTATTTCGGAGTTTTTGCTGCCAGCAGTGGCGTGGGTGCCAAGACGCGAATTCCATGTACTTTGTTTTGCCCTCGTTTACCATCAAACAATTTTTTTCCGCTACTTTTTCTAGTTTTACGGCGTGGTTGTTAAGGCCAATGATATCAATGTCGTCAGCATACGCTAACAGTTGCACGCATTTAAAAAAATTGTCTCGCGGTTTTTTCCAAGATTTGGCGAATTGTCAAAATCTGGTCGGTGGTAGATTTTCCAGGTCTGAAGACACACTGATAAAGTCTAATTTGTCTGTTCAAGTCAGGCTTTAGTCTCTCACACGCGATATGCGATATTCCGCGATAGTTGGCACAGTTTTGAGGATCGCCTTTCTTGTAGATTGGGCAGAGAACACTTATATTCCAATCTTCAGGCATGCATATATTTTGGTCGATAAGGTGCGTCTAAGTTCTAATAATAAACTCAGTCCGATTAAACGTTTTGCAGAATCATCGGTGCTATACTGCTTTGCCTGTACCTCTCACTCTCCTCTCTATCGGTTTCTGAATTAAATATTATTTGCAGCAATAAAATTGCATACAGGAAGTACGAATCGGGGTTTTCATTCAAATTAGTACAGATTTCCATTACTCTGGCACTCCCCCTCTCCGGTTCTTATCCATTCTTGACTTAAAACCCATATGATCTCATAAGCTAAAAATTTATGAAGCTTGATTATGCAGTATCCATGATAACTCACGAAGTATATTAAGAAAGACTTATACAGCTCGATTTTCATATGGAAGGTATATTTTGCATAATGTGAATATTCCAACCTCAATCAATATCAGTTGTACTAATCAGATCATCCTTTCAACATTCAAACAATCCCGCTGCAATTTGTGTCAAAAACTTTAAAGACCCCTTCCATCAAGATCTATTGATTTATTCTCAATGAAACTACGTGTAGTCCAGACGATAGGGATTTAATACGAAAGTGAAGCGGACAATAGGTTTTTTTGGTCTAATTATCCTACTAATGGGCATGAAACCGTAAAAAAATACTCCAAAAATATGCAGAGCATACTTTTCTGCAGCCATTTAAGTGCCTTTTGTTTCATTATTTCGGTAGTTGTTGTTGTTGTTGTTGTTGTTAGCAGTGCTTCGCCCTGCCCAAAGGGCCAGTACACTCTTAATTGTCATTGGGCTCTTCTAACGGAAGTCCAAGGAAACGCGCAATTTGTACAGAAGAACAGAAAAAGAGATGGTGTGTGTCATGGGGGCCATACCGCATGCAGGGCATGTGTTCGGTATGGTGGGGTTCAGTCTGGACAGATAGGAGTTCAGCCTATTGCATTATCCAGACCGAAGTTGTGCCAGCATGACTCTAGTCTCCCTCGGAAGGACACATTCTTCCTCAGCAATAACAGGTGGTTGGGTACCAATAACGGAGCTCACAGGCCGGGATCTGAGGGATCTGTCCACCGACTCGGTGTGCAGGTTCTTTAGGGCCCGCCTGTGGTCCCGCAGATCAAACGGCAACGAGATGTGATGCCGGATCTCATCATAATGCTTTCGCAGATGTTTCCTTATGTCTCTGGGGGGCGGAGTTTCATCCAATAGTTCTCGATTATTTCGGTAGTCGTAACATCTGGCAACAAATTATCTTCTACAGTTTGTTGCCGAGGTGATTCTCCATGAACAGTTTTCCTTGTAAATGCTATAGTTGTCCCGCTATACTCAATTTTTCGCAGTGCACTATTACAAAAAACAAATCGTTTTTGTGATGCATTGGTACACAAAAATTTTTTTTTAGCAAAATAGAATTTTGTTTAGCTTATTCCGGTGGAATGTTAATTACTATAATTGTTTGTTCTAGCGATATTTTGAAAAACGGCATGGCAGCCTCTGATTTTTCCACTTAGCGTGTGTTAACGCGCTGTAACAATTTCTTCCAAAGGTTATTTTAAACTAAGAGTCTTAACGCGCTGTAACAATTTCTTCCAAAGGTTATTTTAAACTAAGAGTCTAGCATTCAGCCTATTGAAATTTCATGAAAACACCCACAGCAGCATTTATCAGGGGTAAAGAAATATTCTTTTCACTCTCTTTCAACCTATGCTTTTAAAACCACTCGATTTACTGGCCGATAAAACGCTTATAGTCAATATGCTCTCACAGATGCCACCTTGTACTCGTGTCGGCGTATGCTTATTTTTGCAGCTCAACCCGTCTCACCTTCTTCGTTTATATTCCTGGTACACTGTACCTAAACAATCAGTGATTTTTTCTCTCTGCCCTTAGATAGCATTTAAAAAAAGCTGTAGTTGTGACGTTTTCACAGTCACGAGCTTTGCATTCAAATAAAGACCAGTGCAGAGGTTTTTCGTTTGTTTGCCTCCTCCTTTTTTTCCGTTCTAGCATAATCTTTCTTCTGCAAAAAATATTTTCTCAACTCTGTGATTTTCGCGGGTTAGGTAGTGTTGCAACATATGGTTACAAAAGCCGCCAATTATGTGTATGTGTTGTGCATCTGCAACATTTTTCAATTACTTTAGGACTTATCACCGAATTGTATGTGAATTAAATTGCAAACTTTTCAGAGGAAGTAGCGGGTAAGATGGCTTAGAAGGCTTCACTGGTCAGAACAAATCGCTGCCGGGTGTACCGGGTTCATATCCAGCAAACGACCGTCCCTTCCAACCACATTCCCCAAAACCTTCGGGTTCTCTTCAACTGCGTCATATATAATTCAAGCAAGCAGTTAAATTTTAGGCCAGTTAGATATATCAGCGATCATATTTGGACAAAGGCATCTACGACTAGCACCAGGAAAGGGACTTATTGAAAATAATTAAGCGGAGAAACTAACGCCGAACAATTTTTAAAAAGCATTGCTGATAACCCATCAACATCAGTCTGTGACGACGTTTTAAGATAAGCTAGCCCCGCTAAAATATCCTCAGAAGTGATTTGCATCATTCCAAAATTCAGAACTGATGGAATTTCAGCAGAAAAATCAGGGGACCCCCCATCAACCGGGACATAATTTGATTTAAAAAAATCAGCAAATAGGTTTGCTGTCTCACGTGGGGTAATCGCGAATTCCAAAACTTTCCTTTGAAAGTGCTGGTATTTTACAAAATATGACGACAAACTATATGCTTTATATTTATTCAAGTACTTGTTTTTGAGATTTTTTAAATTCTTCAGCCGCGAAGTATACCATGGTGATTTAAAAGATCGCTTTTTTTTAAAGAAATATTATTAAGGCAAAATTCACCCATTATTGGCTTAAACTTAGAAAAGCTATCATGAGTATCCAAGTTGGAAAGAAGTTCGTCCCAGTTGAATTCCAGAAGAGAATTATTCAGACTTGGATAGTTACAAGAAGCAAAGTTGAAATCAATAGTGTCAATACATGTTAATGGCAAGAATTCATAAAAAATTATCTTAATATCTAGGGGGGCATGATGGAAAACATCATCAGCTGATATTGGACTCAAGCACTTTGATATATCGCAATTAAGATTCTCAGTGACAAATAAATGATTTAGAATTCTATTGAGTTGATTAAGATTTATGCTTAAAAAACTATCAATAAAGTATGATTCATTTTGAGTAATAATATTGTCAGCCACTAAACCTGAGTCGGATGTATCACTCCAGCTAACATTACATAAATTAAAATCGCCTAGAACGCATAAATGATTATCGCCTAAATTGTCTATCGATAGAGAAGTAACATTATCTACATGCGCTTTGTAAAGATCTGCATTACTATTTGGTGGAATGTACGAAGCTATTATGAACAAGCTTCACTATTTTAGTTAAAAAGATTCACTTTTTACAAAGTTGAACTACAATATTGGATATGTCATTTGTGATTTCGGCACACCAATTGCTTGTTTATTGACTGATGTCAATCTTCCAGCCAACCACTTTATTTTATTAGATAGCATTACCCTTAAATATGCGCAGGTGGAGAACTTCGATGCAAACTAACAACCCCAAGGCAGCACTTCTCAAACAACTGACGTTTGCCTACAACACATGAGTGAATAGAGTTTTGAAGTCTTCGCTCCATCAAATAAAGATGTACCGTTGAAGTGGAGAATTACTTACGCTGCCGTAGGGTTTGTAACGATTACTACTAGAATTTTAAATATATTTACTTCATTAGACACCAAACCACTTGGTTAGTTAGTTCGCACTAGTTAGAATTCAGTCCCAGTTGAAAGCCTGCATTTTTCGTTGTACATACAATCAGATATATTCATACACACATGCATAGGCATTGTGCACAGCACCGTGATGACTACAAGTATCTTGCTTATACACTTTTATTTTCTGTCATTCGTTAAAACTTAAACTAGGAAACTGTCTAAGTATGGTGACAATAGCGAATAGAAAAACATGTTTTCTTTTCAACAGAAAATTTAAAATTGAGCTTCTTGCAAAATATTCAAGAGAAGCGAGAAGTTGAAAAATTGAAAAACAAAACTTTAACCCACTAGTGCATGAATTTATCTAGATTACTTTTATGTATTTGAACACGAAAATATTGATAATATTTAATTCTAACCTTTTGGTTTCCTGAAATGAGCAAAAAGGCCAAGTCCGCCTATAGGCGGACCTACATATGCACTAACGCTAGGATATTTATTGGCAAAAGGACTGCAATATATTCTGTACATTAAACACTTTTAAAGATTTATTTGGCAACTTTATTTTATTTAACAGTGTGAAAATCCATAAAATATTGTTTTGTTGTAGAGTTACATACATAAATTTTACACAAAATGATTGGGTTTCTGATTTACAACCTGGATTCTTGCACAAATTATTTTCCGGACCTATCTAAAAACTTGCACAAGTGTCCCTTTTCATCATAGCGTTCGCCCTTTTCGCCTTTGGTTGAGATGGAGCTGAAAGTGGGCGAGTAGGTATCATTTGTAGTCAATGTAATGTCACTTATACGCCATGGCCCCCTACCCAAAACTTCGACCCAAATTGGGGGACATCAGAATTCGTTTTAGAGGTATGGTTCCTTCGGCAAAGTTTCTTATTTTGATCCCTAGAATATGATTTTCACAGAGCAATGGGCGATTTTTTTGCCTCCAAACAAATCGACCCGACCGAGAACAAGTCATTGCTAAGCATAGGGTCTCCAAAGAATATTGTCACCAATATGTGCTAGAATTCGGATACCGGAAGACTGACATGAAAAACAATATCCCTAAGAATTTCTGAACCACTTCGTCGGTTTTGAACTTTGTAGAAATATAATTTTCGGTTGCATAAAGATTCATTTGAGTAGCTAAAGTATGTACAAACAAGTAAGGAAAGGGCTGTCTTCGGCTGTGCCGAAGGCTTTATACCTTTCATGAATGCCCACAACTTTTCTAAGTGCCCGATCCTTACTTACAATTACTTACAAACTCTCCAAAACTGTGTTTAAAAATACATAGCCAAACCACATTTATCGGAGCAATCGGTAATATGGGAGCTATACATATGTTATGTGAGTCTGATCTGTATGATTTTCACTACACACATCACATACATAATAAGTACCAAACCTGCAAAATTTTACGTTTCTAGCTTTATATTTGCAAAATTCATAGCCCAAAACCCATTTATCGGAACAATCGATTGTATGGGAGCTATGCGTTGTATCGATCCGATCTTGCTGGTTCCGACAAATGATTAATCCTATGCAAAATGGCGCCTGCTTGCAAAATTTCATCGAGATATCTCTAAAACTGAGGGACTAGTTTGCGTTCAAACAGACGGACGGACAGACGGACGGACCGACAGACGGGCAGACGGACATGGCTAAATCAACTCAGCTCGTCGCCCTGATCATTTCGGTATGCTTAATGGTGGGTCTATCTCTTCTTCTTCTCATACTTACAAACATCGGACCAAAGTTATAATACCATTTCATGTTCATGAAAGGTATAAAAAACTGTATTGAGAAATATGAGCAAAGAAATTGCAATTACATACCTTTAAAAAATTGTCTGAGACAAAGTATTGGAAACAATCATATAGTGTTCTTAAACTTTTGAGAACTTGTGGTATATCTCTGTCACCAGGTAACACCAGCTCGTTGGCATGACGTTGAAGATGGGTTTTTTCTTCCATAAAATTCATTCATTCATTTTCGAATGTCTTTAGGAATGCCACTAAACATACTTCCATATTAAAGTTCTGTAGTTTTTTTAGTGCGACGATTACGGCTGGAAGGTACCGGAGAAGCCGCAGCTTTTGCTGCCCCAGAATTAGAATTTTGCTTTGCATTCGAATAAATTTTTCGCTAAGATAAACATTTATATGGCAATTGAATAAGTTCTGTCAAAACTCATGACAAAAGTGGAAGTCAGCTGGTCACTTGACACATCAATTGTACTGGTACAAATTAGGGACGTGCGATGAACCGTTTAAATCATATTCTGATTAATCATAATTCTGATTCATCAAAACCTAATTAACCAGTTCCTGAATAGAACTGTTTTTACTTGTTAATTGAAACTGCTCACTGTTTTCACAAAATTAATATTTTTTTAAAATGCCAAACTAACATACATATGCTACACAACTTTGTAATTTCGGAAAGCTTCGAGTGCCAGACTTACATATGTATTGCCCAACCTTATTTTTTGCAACTTTCACCAATTTCTTCTTCTGTAAAATTATTTTAACTAATTTTTTCAAAAATTATGAGTCAGGATTCAATACAAAATTTATAAACGGTATTTTTAAAATTTTCGCAAAATCATTGCAACTTAGATGGGAGTTTTAACCCCCCAAAAATTCCCTCCCTTGCGCACGGGCCTGCCTAACAGAAACGAAAATTTCGCTGTTCGAATTGGTGAAATATTTGTATACCACTAACTAACTCTGCTTATGTTTTATTTATTTAATAAAACCCCCCCCCCCTCTTGACACAACCAAACTATGGATCACACATGCTTCTGAAGAAAAAGCATTTTCTAGATGGACGTGCGAGACGACTTGCAAGGTGTGGAGGAGGCAAACGTGGCGCAGCATATGCAAGAAACAGACCGAGTCCATACTTAATCTCGAACGATCCTCATTGAGTCCCTTGCTTGGGGTACTCACTGGACATTGTCTAATGGGAATACATGGAGAGCACATGGAACTGTAGCCGGCGCTGGGTAGATTTTTACTTCTATATTTCTATTATAAAATACAAATTCTTTAATATTTGTTTATATGTATATTTTGTTTTGAATTAAAAAGATTCAGTATCTACATATACTAAAACGCATCCTATAATGTCACATAGTAGACAGCAGATCAAACTTCTCTTAGCGCAGCCTTATTAATGTACATATATGAATGGATATGCGATGTCAACACTATGGGAGCTTTTGTTTTATTCAAAATTCAAATTGACTTGAGGGGCGGCTTTTTGCTATGCAAATTCCAATAACGGCATTGAATAAGTAAAGAAATGTTTATACTGTTCACAATGCACCTATAAACCAATGGGTATGTACCTGCTTGCTCTTTCGTTTATGAACTATACGCATAAGAAATCTTTTTAACGAAAGCGTCAAAAACATGAAAAAGGGGAAATAATGCTCAACATGTTGGAGCATATGTCAAATGCCTGCTTATTAATTTAGGAGTTAAGGTGCCACCTGAGTAAAAATACCATCTGCCATCTAAGCTGATGGGCCCCCATTTTGCTTGAACTTGTTAGGCCTCCCCCGTGCAAGCGATTAAAATAAATTGTTAGTGAAACTCTTGTGGGAAACAATATCTTATATATAAAATTCTCGTGTCACATTTCGTTACCATACTCCTCCCAAACGGCTTGACCGATTCTCATGAAATTTTGTGAGCGCATTTAGTAGGTCTGAGAATCGAAATTTATCTATCATCATCATATATATTATTTCTGTAAAGTCTTTTTGTGTTTGCTCCTAATTTTCTGCTCTCATTTCGAACCAATATTAATAAATAAGGTATCGTTTTAAAGGTGTGGGTTACCTCTACATGCGAAATCATTTATTAATTACAAGAGTGCTTTTGTTTAAGAGTATTTTATAAAAATTCATTTGTTTAAATAAACCATTGTGAATGCACAAAAAAATTAATTTGTACTGCAACGTCATTGTGAAACAGAGACTTTATCTACTGAGTTGCAGATGTCGCTGAGGGTAGTGGTGAAGTTCTTTGCGCAAGGCGTTTTTCATTATTCCGGGAAATGGACCAGGGACCGAAATATTCCAAACTTTTTTGTTTGTGGCTCGATTTTCTTCAAATTTGACAAAAAAAAATAGTCCTTCACTTTTGCTAAAATTCGGGCTTTCTGTTTTTCCGGGAAGCGGACCAGGGACCGAAATATTCCAAACTTTTTTTTATGGTGCGATTTTATTTAAATTTTTTACAAACTTTTGTTAAAATTCAGGGTTTCTTTATTTATGGTCCGATTTTTTCCCTAAATTTGGGTAGAACAACGTCTTATTCCCCGAGAATTTAGGTGGAGTTACAGATGTGTGTGAAAAATTTTCGGAAAGTATATATAAGCGCTTGAACTAATAATAATAATAATTTTGCATAAGATACTGCCGAGGGGATGTAGGACAAGGTTTTCTTCTAATTTGTTGTGTGTTTTCTCTAATTATACCTTTCATGAACATGAAATGGTATTATAACTTTGGTCCGATGTTTGTAAGTATGAGAAGAACAAGAGATATACCCAATATTAAGTATACCGAAATGATCAGGGCGATGAGGCGAGTTGATTTAGCCATGTCCGTCTGTCCGTCCGTCCGTCCTCCGTCCGTCTGTTTGAACGCAAACTAGTCCCTCAGTTTTAGAGATATCTTGATGAAATTTTGCAAGCAGTCGCCATTTTGCTTGGGATTAATCATTTGTCGGAACCAGCAAGATCGGACTGATACAAGGCATAGCTCCCATACAATCGATTGTTCCGATAAATGGGTTTTGGGCTATCAATTTTGCAGTTAAAGAGCTAGGAACGTTAAACTTAGCACGTTTGCTACATATTATATATGTAACATATGTAGGCAAAATCTGCCAGATGGGACCAACATAACGTATAGCTCCCATACAATCGATTGTTCCGATAAGTGTGCTTTGGCATTCATGAAAGGTATAAAGCCTTCGGCACAGCCGAAGACAGCCCTTTCCTTACTTGTTTTTAATACAACTTAGGGGAACCTAAAGCTTTTGCCCAACTGCATTTTTTGCCTGCACATACAACTTGTTAAAAAAAGATTGAATTGTGGCTATATTAAATTAGCATAATTATGATGCAAATATAATTTTATGTACATACATATGTATGTATATACAAAAAACGCTGCGTAATTATGCGTTGTAAGTATTTTTATATACTCATAGGTAAACCCTATAGGAAGCAAGTCGAGTTTTGAGGTCCTAAATCTCTTTTAGATTTAAATATTACTGATGATCCTGGAACAACGAAGATTTCAGAACCCAATATCGTGACCCAATTCAAGCATTCATTTATTTGATTAACAAGAGTTACTCTTTTGAAACTTTAACTATTAACGGTCCATATTTACTGTGAAATATAAAATGAAAACCCATATTAAACAAATAAATGTTAAGCATCAAAGGGAATTTCAACAACTTCCGGTATTTAGCTAGTGATATTTTCAATTACTTTCGAACTATATCGATGTTGATACTTTGCATCTAGTTCTAGACCAGAAATTTGGAAGACTAGTTGCTCACTTCCCTGCACGGTACAAATTCAATTCATTATTTCACATATGAGCATTTCCGTAGAATGGTCAACCAGAGCAAAAATTTTAAATGTTAATAAAAATTAATTCTTTTTTAACCCTGTTATACAAAATTACCCAAATTTTTATAAAAATAACGGCTTGAAAGTTAATTTAAATTTTTTTTATGAAAAATTTGGCTTGAAACCTGAAAAAAAAAATTTTTCATTTCCAGCCAGTTTTAAAGGCCTGTTTCTTTTAAATTTTTTCACATGCACGACTTATACTAGCGATCCTTTTTTGCAACAAAATACCCCCATGAATATCAATTAAGACTATAAAAATGAAAGAAGATGGAACGACGATGTTTTAACGGTAAATTTTTATTGAAACTTTTAGCTCTGCCTGGATCGTACGTTCGCGACCAAAAAAATAAATTTTTTGTTACCACTTCTCAAGGAGTGTAAGGATATGTCTAGAACTACATTTCTAAAGCCAGTTGAGTGCACTTAATTGAAAAACAAAACTACTTCTCTTGAAGGGTTTACCAAACCTTTTTTTTTATTCTCAAAGTTGCGTACGTTCGCGACCGTTTTGCATTTTGATATATTTTTGCCTACCAAAAACTGAAGCAAGAAAAAAAGAGGTTGTTAATATATTTTATTTCCATTTCTAATAATAGATCATAGGGTTTTGAATAATTTGAATGAAGTTATTCATAAATTTTACAACCATACATTATAGTGAGTATACTTTATATTATGCAAGCCACTTTCGAGCCTTTCGGTGTGAGCCGCGGAATTTCAGTACAGTCTAGTAATTTATGCTATCTTCTTTCTTTATAAATACAACATATACGATTTAAACTTGTGAATTAAGTGTTCCAATTCATATAATTTGTAAAACATTATGCCGAAAATAGGAAAAAAAAGTGTATGGAAAAGTCGTACGTTCGCGACCGGTATTTAAGCGTATATATAAAAATGTACGGACGATATTTTAACGCGAAATAAACGTAAAGAAAGTCACTTTATGCCACTTCAATATGTTATCAACCGTTTTGAAAAAATCCATTCCATTTCGCTGAATTTTGAATTTTTCCAGTTGCACAAAAAAGTCACTTCCATTTTGCGTACGTTCGCGACCACATGTTTATTGCCCCCACAGTCTAAACTAAAAATCGAACAAACCTGCCTCTTGCACCTAAAATTGACCTTCCAAAATGCTATTGAAGTAGCAAACAAAAAAAACAAAAACCTATGTTTACTTTGTTTTTTTGGCCCACAAAAGCGACCGTGGAAACACCCATATCACAATAGCATTGCATTTCCATTTTTTACGCAATTTGTACAATAACAACTTAAGTGCTTGTAATTAGGGTTCTGGTTTTGTTTATTCGCATTCACTTACATACGTGTGTGTGTTTTTGTATGCACATTTGTATGCTACGCTGCTTGATGAAAAATTAATGAAGGATTTTAAACATTTGTACATAATTTGGCTTTTGTTTGGCATTTTTTTCATTCTAACTAAATATACATATAATTTCATATGGTGGGAACTTACCTATAACCGAACCGTATGCTATTCAACTACATTTGCATATGTAGAAATATTAGAACAGGAAAAAAACCTTAAGTAATTGCGTACTTAACCTCATAAATGAGCCACTGCGTGCCAGCTCATCGGTTTTCTCATTACCTTCGATACCTCTCACAGCTATCCTCAATCTAAAAGAAGTTTCATGAAAATGCCGAATGAAACGGTTCATTGCATCTTCTTTCAGCTATTTTATAGTTTCAAAATCCGTTTCAAACGAAATTCTAGCTGATCATTTTCCGGTTTTATTCAACAATTATTTTTTTTTTTTTAATTTGTATATACTTTCACTTATTTTTTACGACACGTTTTAGCGGATTATGGAAGTCAGTGCTTTTTAAATGTTATTTCTACTCTTGAACCTCTCTCAGCCTAACCCAGAACCACAACGTGGAAGTGAGTGAGTTCCATATATGAAAGTTCTTAGGTTGAAAAGAGGAATTGATTAAGGCATGTCCGTCCGTCTGTCCGTCCGTGTACACGATAACTTGAGTAAAAATTGAGATATTTGCATGAAATTTTGCATACAGGTTACTTTCTGGCCAAGGTAGGTTGGTATTGAAAATGGGCGAAATCGGATGATAACCACGCCCCCTTTTTCGATATCGAAAATTTCGAAAATCACATAAATTGACATAACTTTCGTCAAAACTGAGATATTTGCATGGAATTTTGCATACAGGTTACTTTCTGGCCAAGGCAAGTTGGTGCTTAAAATGGGCGAAATCTGATGATAACCACGCCCCCTTTTTTGATGTAGAAAATTTCAAATAAGATTCTAGGGCCTATATCATTGCCAAGTCATGGTATTTGTATCTCGTTCAGAAAACTAACTAAACTAGAAATTAATTTAATTATTTTGGTATGATAAGAATGTATGCTATTTGAAAAATAGCTGTAGATTACTATAACCTATAAAAATAATGAAAAGAACGACACGGTTTCAACCAAATAATAACACTATGAAAAATTTTTGGGATTATTGTCTGGGGGGTGGGAAATTCCAAGTCAGGGTGATGGTACTAGGTCAGTATAGTAAAACCCTCAAAGGGTTTGGCGTTCGTATGTGTCAGTTTTTTTTATGACCTTTTAAATTGTTTCCTTATCTTGATGTTTTTTCGCTTAGTTGTAACATTTTGGCAAAAACGTAGTTTAACATAACTCGAGAACCACTTGTCCGATTTTGATAAAACAAATTTAGAAAAATTTAGAATTACAATTTCTTTAATCTGTTTCTATACCGTTCTCCTATATGTGCAACACTTTCGAAGTTAAAAATGAATGTATATAAAAATTAAAAAAAAAACAAGTAAGGAAGTCTAAGTTCGGGTGAACCGAACATTAAATACCCAGCGTTAGTTTTTAGAAAAAGGGGGCGTGGTTTTCATCCGATTTCGCCCATTTTAAAAACCAATCTATGCCTAGCCTAAACAATAGCGAATTTGGTGGGAGCCAAAAATACTGAATCGATCTTTTCAAGGGTTATACCATGTCCTTTATATAACTTTGGAAAAGAAGGCGTGCCATGCCCATAACTTTTAACGTATTTTGTGAAATTTTTCGATGTACGGATATATGTGTCCATTAATCAATATTTACATAATTTTAAAAAAGTGGGTGGTGGCACGCCCACGGATTTTATTATGTTGTTTGTCCCTATTGAAGATCAGTTTTCATTGCAGATCTTTATGATACTTTCACAGTGGCTTGTTAATAGTGAAATGTTGATATTTTGTTTATTCACTTGTGGGCGGTGCCACGCCCATTTTCCAAAATATTACCAAAAAACCTTTAAACATCACAAATAACATCATCAGGTGAATGAGTGTACTAAATTTTAGCATTATATCTGTATCAGTTAAACAGATATTGCATATTCCGGTTTCCTAACTCTCGTTTAGAGAACTTTAGTCCAAAAAGGGGCGTGGTCGTTCACCGATTTTTCTTATTTTCTGTGGTAGTACTCTACATAAACATAACATACCTGGAACCTAGTTTCGTAAACCTATCTCACATCGTTCTGAAGTTATTAGCAGTCGAATTTGAAAATTGCTTGACTCATAAGTGGGCGGTGCCACGCCCACTTTCCAAAATTTTGCAAAAATAATGTAAAGAATATGAAAATTGATGTATGTACAAAATTATATTATTATAGCGGTATCAGTTAATTAGATATGGACTTTTCAATATTTCCACCTCCTTTCAATATAACTTTTATAAAAAAGTAGGCGTGGTCGCCAAGCGATTTCGTTTATTTTCTATATCTGAATTTAACACAACAATAGTATGCCCTCTACAAAATTTCGTTATACTAGCATAAACTGTTCTCAAGTTATTAGGAGTCAAAATTTTAAAATTTCTTCAAATATATGGGGGCGGTGCCACGCCCCTTTTCAAAAAATTTGGTAAAATCCGCCTTAGAACATATAAATCAATACATATTGCAAATTTTATCATTGTAGCTGCTTCTGATATTGAATTAACCCGTTTTATACGTTTTTCGAAATTTTCGATATCGAAAAAGGGGGCGTGGTTATCATCCGATTTCGCCCATTTTCAATAGCAACCTACCTTGGCCAGAAAGTAACCTGTATGCAAAATTTCATGCAAATATCTAAATTTTTACTCAAGTTATCGTGTACACGGACGGACAGACGGACAGACGGACGGACATGCCTTAATCAATTCCTCTTTTCAACCTAAGAACTTTCATATATGGAACTCTATATCTAACTCGATTATTTTGTGCCGTTACATAGTACCGTTATGTGGACAAAATTAATATACCCTTGTACTAGTACTAGTACGCTGGGTATAAAAAAGTAATTGTTGAATAAAACCGGAAAACGATCAGCTAGAATTTCGTTTGAAACGGATTTTGAAACTATAAAATAGCTGAAAGAAGATGCCGTGAACCGTTTCATTCGGCATTTTCATGAAACTTCTTTTTGATTGAGGATAGCTGTGCTCTATGACCTGGAACCCAGGTAACCGATAGCTCAAGGTTAGTTAGTGCAGCCAAGATTTGCTTACATGCATGCACCACGTTCGAACTAGTGTGTGGTGCTGCTATTGCCTTTATTGCTGTTTGTCTGTAAAGATAGTGACTTTACCAGTTGTGTTCAGGTCCCTGAGTGATCTGCAGGCCTGCAAAACCGCAAAAACCTCCGCTTGAAACACACTGCAATGCGATGGGAGACTGAATGATACGGCAATGTCTAGGGACTCCGAGAAGACGCCGGCCCCCACACCCGAATCCATCTTGGACCCGTCGGTATAGATTTGGATGCCGCTGTCAACTTCGACCCTGCCCCTTTTCCAATCATTCCTACTTGGAATTGAAGTAATATTGCTGCTCTCAAACGCCAGTTTGTGAGGACAAAAGTCGGTTCTGGCATTGATAGTGTCAGCTGGAAGATGGTTAAGAACTGTGGCCCTGCTGACTATCCCTCCAGCACCCGGACTCCCTGAGTCTGAGTGCGGTTTGCGCCGATGTACACAGTAAGTGCAAGTCTATTGGAAGAAGGTTCAAAATCGGATCCAACGCCCCAGTGGGCCAAGTGCGCAAGGTTCCGGTGGCTCCAACACATGCTGCCCGCTGGACCTTTTGTAGGCTGATGACGTTGTAGTTCTCCGGAGAGCTTCCCACCATACTACAGATCCATACGTCAGCACAGGCCGCACCACCTTCTTGGCCGTAGACCCCATTTTTTACCAAAACATTGATTTGCAGGTATAGAAAGCGACACAGGCCGCACCCGCTCCTCAATGCACGCCTTCCAATTTAGCTTACAGTCAATTATGAGCCCCAGATATTTAGTGCTAGCACATAGGGATAGCCGCTGGTCATTTAATTTTGGTAATTCGAAAGTAGGCGGCTTGTACTTCCTCGCGAAGAGTAGTAAGTCCGTCTTCTCCGGATTCAGCCTGAGGCCACAATCCTGTGCCCACCTACTTTCCTTTGATCTCGCTCATCACGGAAGGGAAGGGACCCGAGACTAGGATCGCCACGTCGCACAGTGGTCCCAATGGCTTCTCTAGCGCGAATTAAATCAGTAGCTTCAATAAGGTTAATATTTGGTAGGTATACCTTTTGATTTATTGTGTAAAAATGCATCCTGCATGGCAGAAGTATTTGAAGGTAGTTCCACTTCTTCTTCTTTCCCGTTTGATTAGCCATCTGACAGAAATCGTGTTCCGTACTTTTCGTACTACCAGTTCTTTAAAAAAAAAATCCACCATTTTTCCTATAGTTAAATGAAAAGCAATCGAAGCATTTTCTTCGGTATTTGTTTCCCTTAGGAGACAACTGCTAAAACACGACCAAGAATCCCGCGAGAGGTATCAAAAGACGCAGTTTGACCTCAGTAACTATAATCCGTAAGCAGATTTTTGAATGTTTGTTTTTGTGAAAAGATATTTGCACTTAAAGTTCGCAATTTTCTGTAATTTTCATGTGGACCTTACAATTACGAAAAATAATTGGGATCGCGTAGCTGGTGTTGGACCGGCTGAGGGTTACTCTTTTAGCGCGCGGAGGCCGAAGGAAAGGTGTTCGGTACATTAAAAACATGGATCGGGCCCCCAAATCAGGATTTGACCTGGTTAATTTTTTGGCTTTTTGTTAATAACTTTTCACTGACACAAAAAATTAAAATTTCGATTTCGGATCATTGATACCGAGGTGAAACCGCGTATTTTGACACCTTTCTGGATAATTTTGGACGTGTTTTAGCAGTTGTCTCGTAAATGAAACAAATACCAAATGGCAATTTTTTTTAAATATACATTTTTACATGCTAAACCGCTGCTCATAATTACCTCAGAAATTTTTGCAGTTTAATTACATATGTTATATATTTCATTTTGCGAATAACTACACATTTTTATATACAAAAAAAATACCCAATAAAATTTTGCAAAATTTCCAAATTTAATAACAACTGATAATTCAAATGTGGCAACATCACGCCCTCTTGGCGAACACGGTTAGTGTCAACAAATTTTGAGTGAAACTACCTTCAAATATTTGTATCATGGCATCCTGCATAAAATAAACAAAATGTAAAGTTTTTTTTAAGATTCATAGAAGAAATTGGTAAATTAGGGTGTGTACATTTTTTTTTTTGTATAGTGAAAATATTGTTCAGGACACCGATAGTTGGTCAGTAGAAAGTTCAGCTACTAATTTTAACATAAGGGAGTTGTGTTCCTACCAGGGACGGGGACTTTTATTCCTTTTAAAATAAAAGTCCGAAGAAACAAGTAAGGAAGGGCTGTCTTCGGCTGTGCCGAAGGCTTTATATCTTTCATGAATACGCATATCTTTTCTAAGTGTCCTACATGGCCAAACCACATTTATCGGAGCAATCGGTTATATGGAAGCTATATGTTATGTTACTCCGATCTGTATGATTTTCATTGCACACATCACATTTATAATAAGTACCAACCTTGCAAAATTTTACGTTCCTAGCTTCTTAACTGCAAAATTTATAGCCCAAAACCCATTTATCGAAACTATCGATTATATGGGAGCTATGTATATGTTTTGTTGGTCCGATCTGGGTGATTTTCACTACACAGGTTGCAAATATAATATGTACTAAACCTGCAAAATTTCGCTCTCCTAGCTTTTTGATTGCAAGTGTTATAGGCCAAAACCCATTTATCGGAACAATCGATTATATGGGAGCTATGCGTTGTATTGGTCCGATCTTACTGGTTCCGACAAATGATTAATATATTACAAAATGGCGGCTCCATACCAAATTTCATCGAGATATCTCTAAAATTGAGGGACTAGTTAGCGTTCAAACGGACAGACGGACAGACGGACGGACAGACGGACATGGCTAAATCAACTCATCTCGTCGCCCTGACCATTTCGGTATACTTAATGGTGGGTCTATCTCTTCTTCTTCTCATACTTACAAACATCGGACCAAAGTTATAATACCATTTCATGTTCATGAAAGGTATAAAAAGTTATTTCTGGACTTTTATTCTTATCCGGACAAAAATAATCGGACAACTCGGCCTTTATTTTTTCTCGCCAAGAATAAAAGTTATCTTTGTCCTTATATTTTTTAAGGACAAAATAAAAGTCCGAACCAAAATCTACTATACCGACAATCCTCTTTCATATGATAAGAAAGTCATTAAATTTAGATGGTGGTTTTAAGTTATTATCGGACTTTTTTCAAAAAAGCCAGGAAAATTAATTGTGGCCAGGATATTGATCCTAGAATTCCTGGGACAACAGAAAATTTAATAATTTTCTTCAGGGACACTATCTAAGCCCGGACTTTTATGAGATCGAAAAAAATAATAACTTTTATTTTCCGTCCCTGGTTCCTACATATTAAATATTTTAAAATTTTTGTTTAACCTATCTGTCCGATTGGCAAAATTGCATATTTAATAATTTCGGCTCCGTGAATTAGCACTTTATGTATTGTAGGGGACATATAGTGCAGAACAATGTAAATGGGTTCTTTGTCAATTCCGGTAATGTCTGCAGCTTTTTTGGAATTTCGGAAGAATACCCGGGCAGTGTTGCCTGTGTTAGTAGAACCATATCCTGATTTAGGAAGGTCAACTAAGATACTTAGCTCGGCCTTAAGCTTGTCTTGATTGATCTTTTTCCTTGCCTCTATTTTTGCTTTGTCTTCTCCTCTTGCCTGCCAGCGCTTTATAACCGTTCTGTATCCCAAATGCAAACAACACTCGAAAAATCTGATCCATGAATGGAGAGTAGATAAGCCAAATTTATAGTGATCGATGTTTGCTGGTATTTGCTCAATCATGTCTAAGCAGTTCATATTTTTAGGGGTTGCACCACATATATAACAGCTCTCGGTAGATTTTGTGTTAGGCAATGTGTTGCAAATCTTGCCGTCTACCATAGTCCAAAACGGGTTTAAAATTAACTGCAATAAAAAAAGCTATCTAACGCGTCTACTTGTGCCTGAATGCTTTCAGTAATGCTTTGTATCAACTCTGTTGTTTCTTTAGCAAAAACGAAATTAACGGCTCTGCTAAAGCGTGAAGACGAATGCACTGTAACACAATGACTACAGATGAATCGTTTTTGTCTGCGCTTGTCATTTATACCATCTATACCCCACTTACATATCAGAGTGATTCCAGAGCCAGTAAGAGACTCAAGAACTTCTTCATACATAGCCGTTTGGCTGTCAACTGTAAAAGATCATTGAGTCTTATCTCAACTCCTGTTTATTCTATTGTAACTGCACCAGGCTCTGCATAAACTTCAGCTTTCGATGCTAGAACTTTTTTCCAAGATGGATATATATCAGCAACGCAACGTTTAGCAGCCTTTCTGTAATACATATAAATATGTTGATTTACTAGATTTGGTAGTAATATTCAACGACAGAGCTTCTTCTGGTTTTATAACTGCGCGTTTGGATAATTTCGTGGGGGTTTTTGCAATCTTGTATATTTTTTTGTGAAATTTCCGAGAATTAGTAGCAGTAACTTTTTCAACAATTGCAGCAGCATTTCGTTTTCCCTTTTTGCGTATACTGGCCTGCAAAGCTGAAGAAAGTTCTTGAATGGTCCAGGCTGAGGCAAGCGCTGTTGCTTTTTTTTGCTTCGCCCTAGTTTCACTTGCACTAAACTTCTTCGTAGGTCTTCCACGCTTTGAAGGCCCAGGCTGAAATTCCACGCTTTCTATAGGAAATACAATTTCAGACAGTAACCAATCGTTATAAGTTTTTACGCGATAAACTTGTTTTTACACTTTTCCACCTTATTTCCACACTTTTAATAAAATTGTCTAATGTGTTTTCACTTTATCTAGATTTATATTATACTTTTCGACACTTTTAATGGCACTGGACCCGTTTTTCCTAGTTAAATGTTTAAACTTAAGCCACTCATCAAACAGTTCCTTACTTTACGGGTAATTGCCTGGGGACACCCTAAAAAAAAAATTGTCAAAATTACAGAAAGTCGAAGAAAGTTTCCATTTATGTTAATAAGTATTGCTAAAAGGTAAAGCCATTTTTTTTATAATATTCCCAACACATTCAAATGTATGCAATTTTTTATAACCTTACAAATTTTCGAAATTTTTTTCTTTAGTTGATCAGTTATAAAGTAAGCCTTTTTCAAATGCATTATTTATTCCATTGGTTAAAAACTTATAAAACTTACCTTTTGATGATTTGTCCATGAGGTAAAAAAAAAAGCAAATACAGTTATTTAAGAAAAACGCGCGGATTTACGAACGATTGCAAGGTTTATTTAAAATACTTCACCGACTATTTTACGGGTACACACTTTTTGAGCACGATTTTTATTAAACAACAACAGCACTTATTGCATAAAACTTTTTGTGTTTTAAATTGTATACACTTTCGACTATTAGTTTAGTTTACAAAAAAATTTATATGACACCTGTCAATTTTTGATTTAATTCGCTCTAAAAAGGCACTTGAAACCACAGTGCGTCGTCGGCGTACGCCACGATTTTTGCCCCACTTGTGCTGAGTTGTATCAGTATATCGTTCATAGTGAGGAGCCATAGCAGAGGTGAGAGCACCCCGCCCTGCGGTGTGCCTCTACATATCTTCTTCCTATACTACAATACCGGAGTCTATTATTATTTAACTGAAAAGTGCAGTGGTTATATTTCCGTTGGCCTTTTACCCTTAAAATGGTCGTCGCAGCCCTCAAATATTTCACAATTCACAATGGCCATAACTGTGGGAAGAAGTGAATAGCTATACATGGAAACATTTCAGAAAAATTAACTAAATCCCTTCGTAAATACGAGAACTGGTACTGCAATATAGATATGTAGAAGGAGATCGAAGTAAGATGGAAATTTTTCAAGTGTCGTCAACTTTTTTTGACTCTCTTTCGCAAAAGTCGTGCATTTTTATTTGCTCTTAATCCCGACTTTAAATAATAAGATATCTTTGTATTTGTATGCTAGCAGAGACCCCGCGAACTTCTTTTCGCTGAAAATAAGTGAGATATAACGGAAATACTTGTTTAATCCTGTTGAGAGACTTTAAAGTGCGCATTGTGGTTTTTTCTCTATCTCTATATATACTCTTACTTGTGGTGGGGTGAAGTGTGGTAAGTTGAGATGAGCTGCGATTAGGTGAGGTGAGCTGCGGTTAGGTGAGGTGAGGTATCTATCATTGGGCACGTTTCCATTCAAAGCGGCCCAACGACTTAGTAGTTTGTGGCATACCGAGTACTGACAACGGCAGAAAAATGCAAAATCATAACGTCTAAGCTATATGTACGTATTTGCATAGCCATAAGCCTTGATACCCGTATCGTACTAAAGCCTCCTAGGGTATGGCCTGGTCAACATTTTGGTCTATATCTCTTTTAAAGCTTCACTTATGAACGTGAAAACCCCTTATTAATACCTTTAATTTAATACACATAACGAATAAACACCTCCCAGGGTGGCCTCTGTTCCACATTTTCTCCGATATCCAGGAAACGGGTTCTGATATGAATCCGAAATTGACCCCTTGTTAAAACTCTCATCAATACCTTTCATTTGATACATATATTGTAAAAATATATGGTAGGGAAACCCGAGTCCACGTTATGACCTATGTCACCAAAAGCTGGAATCGGGACTCCAGCGCCGCCCCGCAGGTAAATTTATGGTAGGAACGCTTCCCATCAAAGCGCTGCTGCATGTTCCAAACACGAACCAAAACCGAATCGGTGGTTTTGTGGTATCCGTGTACTGAAAACGCAAGAAAATAGCGAAATTGTTCGGTCTGAGCCGCAAAATTAAAAACTTTTGCATATTTGTAAGTTTTGCAAGCTTGAGATCAGAGAAACAATAATTCGTAATGAATTTTAATTGTCAGTTTTTGGGAAAAATTGATAATTGGAGAAAAATTACATTGTTAAATCACAGCGATGGATAGGATTACATGTTTCAGAGTTTCCAAGCTCATCATCAGATCCCTTTTCGGACACTGGGATGCGAACCAGTGTCTGCACCAAAGCCGCTGTTAGAAAATTCTAACATCTAAGCTATGATGCCCTGTGACGTCACAATGCACTTATCTCCACTTCAATTAATTCCCTTTTGTATGTTTGTTCTTGCCAACAGTGAGCACACATTGTTGTTAGACCTTCGGTCATACGAACGAATGCGTGTGCTGGACTTTTTGTTTGTACATATTTATGTACGTAAACCCGTGCTACGGTTCTTAATATTTTGTTGTTGGTTTTTGCGATCTTTCTTGTTTTTACATATTTGTAAGTTTTGCAAGCTTGAGATCAGAGAAACAATAATTCGTAATGAATTTTAATTGTCAGTTTTTGGGAAAAATTGATGACTTTTGAATATTTAATTTTTTTTAAACCTTCCACAAAGAAGGTCCAAGAAACTACTTTTTACAGAATTGAGATCGGTTTAGCTGTTTGAGCAGGCATCGCGGTAATGCGAAAGACATTTAATTTTTATATAAATAGAGAAGATATAGCGACTTCTTTTAGATTCCCCAAAAGTTAATTAAACTTCCAAAAATGGCTTCTTATTTCGTTTGGCGATATCCAATTTTATTTCACTACTACTATACTGAACACAGCTGTAGTTAAGTATGAGGTTCGTGTTTTTTTATGCATGAATACCTACATATGGAAGGAGATTTAACATCCCTCTCCCATGTTTATTATAACCGTTATTGTTATCTTTCGCTTTTTATCGCATTCGTCAACCCAAGAGTAAAGAGATTAAACCACAAAAATTGTACGCAATTACTTTCATACGAAATTCGCCATTAACCGGCAACTAATTATATTTCGCAATATTGCTTCAATGAAAATATTGCTAAAATGAGCAGCATATTCATATGAAAGTGTTTTAACCTACGTATGTATGTATATAGAGATAGCTATATGGATACAAACCTACAACTGGTATGCATAATTAAATTCGATGCGGATGAATTGTTTGGTTAGCCAAATTTATTTTCACTTTAATGAAAACTCTTCAGCAACAGTAAAAAATTAATACCGGGGAGAATAGTTTTGAGTTAAATTGTATTTTTCGATTTTAATTTTCAGACAAAAATGAATGACCGTTGATGGCGTGAAAAACTTAAAAATACGCGAAGGAAATATGAAATTAGGTTTGAAAGTGGTCGCGATAATTAGTTGTTAAATTGGCGCTTACAATGCCGAAGTACGATTGCGCCGTGACATAAACAAAGGTTTTTTACTTTGGGATTATATCTCTTTTGATCTTGAAAAGTTAGAAGAGAATTCTGTGCTGAAAATATGTCAATCGAAAAGTACGTGTTGGTTGTTATTATTAACAAACAAGTCCCAAGGCCTCCCACGCAGAAAGATATTCCCTGTAAAACTACTATGTACAGTGTTGCCGGCGCAAGGTGACGAAAAAACTCACATTACTGAGTGTTTTTAATATACATATGTATGAGATTGAGAAATGTAATAAACAAACTAAACCGCTCTAACAGTCCAATATAGTTCACCAGTCGTTTCCCCGCTCTGTCAATTTGAACCACCAACGGATCGCAAATCGGACTTTACTTGTTCGTTCCATGGTGGTCTTCCTCTTTCTTAACATTCGCACCATATGGCCAAGCCAAAGCTGCTGGTTTTTATTCTTTTCGAAAATACAGTCTGTTGGAACGTGTGATTGGGAAAATAAGTGGATTTCATAATGATGAATTCTTTAGTCAAAGGAATTAACAAATCTCACTAGAGATTCTTAACTATACTAAAACACTGAATTTCCCTATTTTTCGCACTACATGAATCGATTGCGTTTCAGCAGCTTTTGAACAAATTATCCAGTGATAGTGAAGCAGGGTTGGGCATATTTGCACTACCACTAAAAATGCACTACCACTATTTTTTAGTGATAGTTAAAATCAAAAATCACTATCACTAAATTTTTAGTGATAGTGAAAAGTTGCACTATAACTACAAAATGCACTATCACTACAAAATGCACTATCACTAAACTTGTAGTGAGCCATGATATTTTACTAAAAATTTGATTTGATATCCAATGGTAAATGTTGAAAAGTAATTGTGTTACTGTTGCCAACAATACAGTAAAGATCGCTAATAATAATTTGTACAAACATACACACCCACATTGGTGTCCATAAAAATAAAAATTCGGCGTTTAGCTTCCGAAAATCTCAAATTTCTCACAGAAGTTAGCAGTCAAATGGTGTCCAAGTTACTTGAAAGATTTCAAAAATATCTTTATTTGCACTCTGACTCCTGGGATGCAGTTATTGCCGCAATCATCCTCCCCGATATAAAATTAAAGTTTTGCAAGGTCTTACTGGAAAGTGCTAATTCATACACTTTAGGCCACGTTCGGGACAAAATAAAAGTATGCGCCATGGAATTAAAAAATAATACCGTTGAGGGTGAAAATAATTCGCAAGCTTCCATACGTGCTACTAAACTATTTCTGGAATTCGACAATGACGCTTAAGGTATTTGATCGAATAAAGCCAATCTGTGTATTGTTTATAATAATTTCATTCTTTAGATACAAGTCAATATACAAGCTCACATGGCGGAGCCATATCAACCGAAGTAGATTTCTACTTGAACGATGATGATAGCAACATTGATGCTTTACGCCGCTTTCCCACAATAAGAAAGATTTTCTTAAAATATAACACAGCTCTTCCATCCTCTGCGCCAGTGGAAAGACTATTTTCCTTTGCAGGAATTGTTAATAGTAAGAAAAACCATAAATTTATGTAGCTAAAGATAAAACAAAAAAACACTTTTAACCTTTTTTCGAAATCCCGAATGGTTTTCAAGATATTCAATAATATAGAATTTTGAACCATTTTAAAGAAAAATTCATAACTCACGACTCGTTTGACATATATGGACAACAAACAAATTAAATTATAAATGCATTCTAGGGCTAATATTGCAAATTTGTAATTCCTATTCAGACAGTTGGTATCGAATTTTGTATGTCATAAGAAATAAGAAATGTTCATAAAGCACGGTAGGTTTTAAGCATGTTTTATTAAAAGGTTCATGTCCCTCCATTTTTACTTTTGAATTCTCAAATATGCATTAAAATGAGATGTTGTGTTGATTTTCAGCATTTTTCCCCGAGCTCTTTTTTAAAAATCTCATTTTCAAAATGTAAAATACCAAATTTTGGGATTTTTTGCATTTTTCAAGAAAACGTTAAGTTTTATCTTAAAACTACCTGAGACAAAGTTGTAGACCTGAAAATTCTCTACAAAAACGGTGTGAACAGTTTTTATCTAGGAGTCACCAGTTCTAAGATATCGCGATTGCATTATATGCACATAAATGCCACGTATAGACTTTTCTGGATTTTTCTCGAAAACGGTTATATGTATCGAAAAATTTTTTTTTACCGTTTGTTCGTCACAAAGCTCCTCATCGACAATGAAAATAGTTATTTTTGTAAACCCTATAGTTCCCTAGCTAGAGCCAAATTTGCTCCATTCGTGATACCAAAAACTAATAGTGGTTTAAATTTAGATATATTGTATAACGCTAAACGAGCTAAATTTTTGTGGAAAGCTTAGGTTAACCCCCAGAAAGAAAGCTGCAAGACTCCCATCGATCCCACCTGTGCAAAAAAAGTTAATCGTGGTCAAAGATCCATGTTTTAGGTTGGTTTTTTTGGATTTTTCTCGATTAGGATTCTGAATAGGAATTACAAATTTTTTCTTTTTGAAACAGATAAGTAAGAGTTCGAAGATAATTGTGTAAAATGTTCACTGCAATAGTAGCCCTAGAATGCATTTAAAATTTCATTTGTTTAAATAATTGTTATCACACACATCTATTGTGAAGAGATAACGTTTCCCTAATACCAAAAAAATTTTGTCCATATACATATGTATGTCAAACGAGTCGTGAGTTATGAATTTTTCTTTAAAATGGTTCAAAATTCTATATTATTGAATATCTTGAAAACCATTCGAAATTTCGAAAAAATATTAAAAGTGTTTTCTTGTTTTATCTTTAGCTACATAAATTTATGGTTTTTATTCGTTGACTCAGTTGACATGGTTTGACTCAATGACTCTAAACTTGAATGCTGGTATTAAAGAAGGCAAATAAAAATTTAAAAAACTAGAACTTAGTGATAGTGAATTTCAATTTTAACTATCACTAACAAAATAGTGCTAGTGAAACCAGTAGTGCTCACTAAATTTAGTGCACTATGCCCAACCCTGAAATTAATTATTAAGATTAAAGAAAACCCCAATGGGCCGGCTGCAATGCTCCGTTTACTTTCTCAGATTATAAACTACACATTCCTTTGCCAGATACGTTTATCAGCCTTCACTGAAATTATGCAAGGTAGTCTTTTGTGATCAATAAGTACTTCATGCAACACCTGCCAGCTGCGTTCAGTTCTTGAGTGGCGCGATTATGTCATCATCATAGTTTTAAACTGTCTTGTTGTTTAATACGCTTTAAGGTAAGAATGTTCAGTAAGATACATGTGAATAATACTTATACAAAAATAGTATTGTGGGCATACTTCATAAAAAGTAAAACTGCATAGGTTCGCATTTTAAATTATCACAAGAACTACTAGCCATATTTATCTCAAGCAACTCTCTGTTCAGGGCATATTAGTGAAGCTTTTGGTCAGGGAAAGGTATAGTGGTTAATATTTCAACAGTGGTTTGGTGAGGTAGTAAACGGAATGTAACGGAATCGACTTAAAAAAAGAAAAAAATGATGTAACGAAACTTTTCTGAAAACCAAATTTCTCGGCAGTGGTTGGACACATGTACATATACTTAAAGCCAAAATAATTTCTAACTTAGTAAAATCTATATCAGCACAAAAAAAGTTAAAAACGTCTGAAATCGATGACAATTTGACTGTCGTCATATTTTGATATCTACTCCTTTTATTTGCATGCCTTCATTTTTTGGTAACGAAGAAAAGGAAAGGAAATGAATACAAAAAAAATTACAAACAAAAAATAATAATATGGCTCTAGCATAGTTTATAAAGATCACTACTATCATTAAATTAAAAGCAAACTTTTTGTAATGAACAATAGCAATATACTAGTTTTATTGTTAATAGTAGCAGCCAGGAACTTATGCAATTAATAGTTATTGATTAAATTTTTGGAAAGAAATATAACCACCACGAATATTTCCCGGGAGTGGGATCAATCGATAAACCACGATAGCAACAGCCCTGTATAGGTTTGGTTATGGTTTTTATCAATGCCTTCTTTTTCATAAAAATCGAACAAATCTTTTATTGTTCTTTGAATGTTCTTTGACACAGTATACATTAGTGGTGGAAAAAAATTTAAAAACATCGATGTATCGATTTTACATCGATGTTACTTTCCAACACTAATTAGAATCCACCGTGCCAACACCAATTACTTAAGGAAACAATATTTATTCGTATTTAACCAGTTTTGCTAAATAAAATTGTTCTCGTTTTCACTTACCTTCCGTGTTTGTTTATCAGTGGTGGTAAAGAAGTAAAACATCGAAAATCGATTTAAAAACATCGATGTTGGAAAAAATTGAAAAACATCGATGTATCGATTTTACATCGATGTTACTTTCCAACACTAGTTCACATACATATTTCCCTGTAGGGAAATTCATACCAAACTACTATAGTAGCTTTTATCGTCTTCTTGTGGATGAACATAAGTTGGTTTCAAAGATATTCATCTGCAACTAGCTGGAAACATAATTACTTATACGTACATCACTATCACAGTTAGCTTAAAAATGGGGAACTAGCAGTTGACTTGTTGTTAACCAAACTCCCTGCAGGGTTATATAGGAACGAACTCTTTTCAAACTATATAAAATGAAAATGGTAGTAACTACTTTGAAAAACTTTATAAAATAATAATAACTTTTCATGTTCATGCAGCACAAAAGTAAACACGCTGGAAACTGCACATGTTATGCTTCACAGCCCTCGACAAGCTTTTCCAGCGGTGAATCAAAAATTATAACCATGAAAATCGAGAGATAACAACTTTGAAGGCATTTCGAATTTGTTGAGCAAACTATTTCAATTAATCGTGAAATTATATTAAAAGATTTTTTTACACAAGCCATTTCGAAAAGTTGATTTCGTTTCTCATTTCTCAACAAATTTTTTTTGAAAAGTTAACCGTTTTGCAATTAAAATACAATACTTATTTCCACACCATGTATTAATTTAGTTATGACAAAAGTCCATAACACATATGTATATATGTACATTCGAACAGCCATTGATTAGCGTGTTGTTCAGTTAAGTTGCATAAGATTGTATTCAAGGTACGAATATCCTTGGAATTTGTAAAGTAAATTAGCATACAAATTAGAAATCTTTGGCGTAGGTATGCAAAGTACCCGCTGCAGTTCTGTTTTTATACCCAGCGTACTAGTACTAGTACAAGGGTATATTAATTTTGTCCACATAACGGTACTATGTAACGGCGCAAAATAATCGAGTTAGATATGGGGTTCCATATATGAAAGTTCTTAGGTTGAAAAGAGGAATTGATTAAGGCATGTCCGTCCGTCTGTCCGTCCGTGTACACGATAACTTGAGTAAAAATTGAGATATTTGCATGAAATTTTGCATACAGGTTACTTTCTGGCCAAGGTAGGTTGCTATTGAAAATGGGCGAAATCGGATGATAACCACGCCCCCTTTTTCGATATCGAAAATTTCGAAAAACGTATAAAACGGGTTAATTCCATATCAGAAGCAGCTACAATGATAAAATTTGCAATATGTATTGATTTATATGATCTAAGGCGGATTTTATCAAATTTTTTGAAAAGGGGCGTTGCACCGCCCACATATATTTGAAGAAATTTGAAAATTTTGACTCTTAATAACTTGAGAACAGTTTATGCTAGTATAACGAAATTTTGTAGAGGGCATACTATTGTTGTGTTAAATTCCTACTTTTTTATAAAAGTTATATTGAAAGGAGGTGGAAATATTGAAAAGTCCATATCTAATTAACTGATGCCGCTATAATAATATAATTTGGTACATACATCAATTTTCACATTCTTTACATTATTTTTGCAAAATTTTGGAAAGTGGGTGTGGCACCGCCCACTTATGAGTCAGGCAATTTTCAAATTCGACTGCTAATAACTTCAGAACGGTGTAAGATAGGTTTACGAAACTAGGTACCAGGCATGTTATGTTTATGTAGAGTACTACCACAGAAAATAAGAAAAATCGGTGAACGACCACGCCCCTTTTTGGACTAAAGTTCTCTAAACGAGAGTTAGGAAACCGGAATATGCAATATCTGTTTAACTGATAAAGATATAATGCTAAAATTTAGTACACTCATTCACCTGATGATGTTATTAGTGATGCTTAAAGGTTTTTTGGTAATATTTTGGAAAATGGGCGTGGCACCGCCCACAAGTGAAAAAACAAAATATCAACATTTCACTATTAACAAGCCACTGTGAAAGTATCATAACTATCTGCAATGAAAACTGATCTTCAAATAGGGACAAACAACATAATAAAATCCGTGGGCGTGCCACCACCCACTTTTTTAAAATTAGGTAAATATTTATTAATGGACACATATATCCGTATATCAAAAAATTTCACACAATACGTTAAAAGTTATGGGCATGGCACGCCTTCTTTTCCAAAGTTATATATAGGACATGGTATAACCCTTGTAAAGATCGATTCAGTACTTTTGGCTCATGTAAGCCGTTAAAGCTTTATAAGCAAGGAGCGTGGCCGCGCCCACCAAATTCGCTATTGTTTAGGCTCGGAATAGATTGGTTTTTAAAATGGGCTAAATCGGATGAAAACTACGCCCCCTTTTTCTGAAAACTAACGCTGGGTATTTAATGTTCGGTTCACCCGAACTTAGACTTCCTTACTTGTTATTCATTAAGTTGTCCCAAATTAAGGCCCGGTTTTTCAGTGCAAGTTTAACTCAATTTGTCAGTTTTTCAGTCAACTTTAAACGAAGTTTAAGCGGGCAATCTGCCAGGGTTAAACTCTAGTTAACCTGTTAGCTGTTTGCATATTTGATTGTGAAGCATTTGGTGAGAAATTCTTGCTTCTGGACATTTTAAAGTTATTTATATTTATACTTCTTATTTAACTTGTACAGTGACAGCGGGTTATCATTTAGCATTGCGTCGAATATGTAAAGGGATGTCGACTTTTGCCATATCTAGCTATATAAAAGGTAGATCAAAAAAGCGGTGGCGCAACGAAGAAATGACTGGCGAGCTATGTTGGGTGGTCAAAATCGCTGAGGCGGTTAGATGTCCATTTAAAGAAGAATCTTTTGCTTTTTGCTTGGCATATATTGAATTAAGCACCTTTAAATTTACAAACACAATAAGCAATAATCTCATCTTTACGTTGTCTGTTATAACAACTTTTTTATTTATGGCAAACTACAAAAAACAATGTGCAAAATAAGTGAATATATATTGGTCGTTTTAATAAAAACAATATTGTATCTGAAAATTGTCTTAAGTATACTTTGGCTCATATAGTAAATGTGATAGGGCTACCTAGCTATAATAACTTTATTAATCTTATAAATAAAAATGAATGTGTGTCTGTGTGTCTGTGTGTCTGTGTGTCCTTTATGGGCGTCCAAAGTACTCAACCGATTTTTATGAAATTTTCACAGTATATTCTTGGGATCATGGGTTAAAGCATAGGCTATATTAATTTTCGGAAAAGTGGGCGGTGCCACGCCCCCAGGCTATATAAAACTACAATTCTTCATAACTCTGAACATATTTGGTCTAAATTAATGATTTTTGGATATGTGTGTCCTTTGGTCAAGATTTATGTAATTTTGGAAAAGTGGGCGGTGCCACGCCCACATTTTTTGTGTTTTGTTTGTACTTCAATAATGTCCAAAGTTTATTGTCGATCTCTTTTAAACTTTCAAGATTGGTTCAGAAGATTGTTGTGTACGATTTAGGCTATATCAATTTTTGGAAAAGTAGGCGGTGCCACGCCCCCAGGCTATATAAAATTTAAATTCTTCATAGCTCTGAACATATTGGGTATAAATTAAAGATTTTTGGATATGTGTGTCCTTTAGTCAAGATGTATATAATTTTGGAAAAGTGGGCGGTGCCACGCCCACATTTTTTGTGTTTTGTTTGTACTTCAATAATGTCCAAAGTTTATGGTCGATCTCTTTTAAACTTTGTGACGGACTTTTCCTTAATTGCTGGAGTACGCTCAGTCCGTCCAGGGTTCTGAAATTAGAAACTCCCTAAAGGTCTTCTCAATTGATAAAACCCTGTTATTTGTTTTCAATTCAAAATATATTATTTATTTGTGGGATTTTATCCTCTTTTCGCAAATCTACAATCTTAATTTTACTTGGGTACTAATCCTTCTTTTCTTATTGAATATGGCTAGCTATATTAAAGGCGGCTGAGGTGAAAACCCCTGCTTGGCCCGACCGTCAGCGGAGGTGAAAACCACCACTGAATATAAAAACTTGCAATCGTGAGGTGAGAACCCCAGGTTTACATTCGCTGAGGTGAGAACCCCAACTACTATTCCTAGCTGCTGTCGCAAAACGCCCTCCCTATTTCATAAAAATCATCGCCCTTTTATACAAATTTTGCGGACGGCAAACCGCAAAAATTACAATAATAATTCTTAAAACTAAATCTTAACCTAACGGCGCATCTTCCACTGAGTTTATATATTCGTATTTGGTGTTCACACATTTCCCATATATTTTATGCCTTCTAGCTGTTTTTGCCGCGGTGCCGCTTCCACTCGGAACGCCCCATTGCCTGTGGTCAGCTGCTTTCTCGCACTCCATCGATCAGCTGGACATTCCCTCAACGTTAATATTATTTACAATTTACATATGTACATATGCTGGTTATTTTCCTGCGATCCCATTTGTACCTGCCGTCAATGCTAGTAATGCATTTTTCTTCTCCTCTTTATGCTATGTCCGCTAACATTGGGTTGCCAAAATATGTATGCGTGCGCGCGGGTGTAGCAAATCACCGCTGCTTAAGTTGGTTGGCCGACCCTTTTGCTTATTGGAATGCTCGTGGTTGTTTTTGTTTGTGCACTGCATATTTTCTATTGCCGGGCGTAGTTAGGTTGGTGGCCTCTTAGCGTCGCTGTTGATATTCTGTAAAATGTGCATTAGGGTGTGCCTAATATTGTAAAAAGTAGAAGATGAATATATTCGGAAATATGTATGTACATATGTACATGGGTATATATTATATGTTTTGGGCAAACGTAGGTGTGCTTGCGGGGTAAAAGGGCGTATGTGCGAAAATGTCAAATTTCGGCATACTTCATATAGCTGACTATCTATAAAGTATAGATATGTAGTTCATGTGTAAAACAGCCTATGTCGGCGATTTTGCAGCATGGCGTATGTGCAAAATGTGAAAACTTGATATTCCTTGCGAAAACATGTACGTTGCTTTTGTGCACAACGGCATATGTGCAAAAGTATAAAATCCATTTTTATTTATAATTCATAAAAAGTATAGGTATAGGTATATGTGTATATGTATATGTATATGTATATGTATGTAAATGTTGTGAGGTCTCCAGAGCCTCAGGATCGGGGTCCTCACACTCTCCCCTCACCTGCCGCAACGAGGCTTACCGTAACGAGGTCCGTCCTCGTGATGCGGACTCGGAACGCTTGGCCGTCTATGTCCCGACGGAACGTCCTCTTTCTCCTGCGGTCCTGCCCTTGTTGTAGGTGCGCCTCTATATCCCGGACTAGCGCTTCCGGGAGTGGCTCCGTGCCGGACTGGTTGTCCCACGCTCCTTGGGTTGCGCTTATGGCCTCACCCAGCCACCGCTCAATCTCGTTGGCTATGCCGCCAGCCTCGGGTGTCAGCTCGTCGCTGGCCGTCAGGCTGAGCACGTCGCTTTCGGCTGGTACGTCGCAGACCTGTTCGTATTGGGTTGCGCGCGGGGCCCTCTCTTCTGCCATTACGTCTCCGTAGTACAGCCGCATGCGCAGGTTGACTCGTCGGGTGTAGTCGACGTAGCCTCTGCCGTACTGCTCCTCGTCTTCTTGTCGGATGGACAGTTCGCCTCGCCGCCGGTTGTTATCCTCCTCTTCGGCCTCGCTCTCCGACGATATTGAAATCGGTGTGGACTCCCGCACCATCGGCCCGCCTCGGTACTCATCGTCGCCACTGGGGCTCGGGCTGCGGATCCCGTCGTCGTCTTCGCCCTCGCTTTCAATATGGCCGAATGGCTCTGTACAGGCGCTGTCGTTGCCGCTCTCGCTTTCGCCTCCGCTCTCACTACCGTCCTCGCTCTCGCTGGTGACGAGGTTAGTCACCGCCTCCTCTGGTTGTGGCTGTTGGGTCGATCGCCGAATTTTAAGGCGGAGTGAGCCATCTGCTGCCCTTTCGCTGGTGTAGCGCTCCATATCTCTCGTATCCATATTGGTTTACTATTTGATTATCCTGGGCATTGCGGCCGGTATTTATACTAGTTTTTCGTGACGCGATCAACGGTGGTTTTCCTAGGCAGAACTCAGCTTTGGAGCTTTTGCTGTTTGGCTGTTCTATTGTTATTGTGTATTTTGCTTCTTTGGTTGATGGTAACAGGACATTTCCAATAACTTGCATCCTTTCGTAACGTCTTTGCCGCTGCGTGCGCTTATTGGTTTAGTATGTCAGGTGATCGTTGCTGCTGCTGCGCGTGTGTGCGACGTTACCACTGTAGGGTGTTGCTAAATTTCTTTAAATATTTTGTCCGATTATTGGATATATATATTTTATGGCGAATGTTGATGATACATGAAATGATTGTGTAAAATTGGTTCATATTACCACCGTGATCCGTTATCCGTCTAAAACCTTTGTGCTTCGGGAACTACGTGGTACGCTATTTCCTTTCGCCTAGCCCTCGTACGTGTGCCGTGATTATCATTCGCCTCGATAGGTGTTCTCGGATTCCCCTCTCTCGTCGTGAAGCTGAAAGTTACAGAATATTCTATTATGTTATTGTGGTTTGGCGAAATCCGCTGCCATCTGCATTCCTATCTCCATGCTTGATGCTTGACCCTGTATTTCTTCGACGATCGTTCGTTCGTTTTCCGGCTGTATTGCTTCGCGCGAAATCTGTTGCTGAGATACCCCTGTTGCCGTACGCGTTTGTTGCGTTCCGTTAGGGGATTTTATCTTCGGGCTATTGTTCGTTAAACCTTCTAAGGATAACGCTCCGCATTTCTCTGCTGTGTTACGGTCCCTCTGCTGTCGTGCTCTTAGCATTTGCATCGCTACTTTGGATGTCGTTGGTTGATCTGACTCGTCTGGTGTACTTTGTTCTCTGGATTCTTCGGCGTTCGTTGTTTCTTCAAACCGTACTCTTCGTTGGCGCCTGCTTTCTTCGTCTTTGCTAGTGGGCTTTGACCCACGTGTTTCACTCTGTCTCGCACCCTGCTCCTCGATTGCCTCTCTCTGTACCTCGGCCTCGTAATAAGCCTTCAGTTCACTTACGTGTGCTGTCCTTCTCTTTCCCTTATGTATCTTGTCCAGCTCTACTATTACCGGTGATACAAAATTCATCACTCGGTGTGGGCCACTGTATTTGGGTGCTAGTTTTGCCGCAAAATTGTCTACTGCTTTGGACAATTGATGCTCTTTCACCAATACTAGGTCGCCTATAGCCGGTTGCCATTGCCTCCTGCGCAAGTTATAGTACCTTGCCTGCTCCGTCGATGCGTTCTGTTGTTTACGCCGTACCATGCTGTACACCTCCTTCATCCTTGATGCCTTTTCGCTTAAAACGATCTTCTCCTCGCCAGTACCAAACGTCTGTTCGTCGTAGAGGGAGCCCGGAATCCTCGGCTCTCTACCTTGTACTACATACGCGGGACTGTACCCTGTTGATTCGCATACACTCGTGTTTAACGCCAACGAAATCTCTGGTAAAAACTCATCCCAATTTCTCTGGTCCTTGCCGGTAAACTGTGATATCATTCTGTTCACGTTTCTATTGGCTCTCTCTGTCGGGTTCTCCTGCGGAGTATATGGTGCAGTCAGCTGGTGTTTTATGCCAAGCTCCTGTAAAAACCGCTTGAAACTTCTACTAATAAACTGCGCCCCGTTGTCGGTTATTAACACCTTTGGCGCTCCAAACCTCGCTAAAATCCTTTCTCTTAGACCTTTGATTACGTTGTCTGTTGTTGCTTTTCGCATAGCCACAACTTCTACCCACTTCGAAAATCTGTCTACAAAAACTAGCGCCATTGTGTTGCCATGCTTCGAGCGCGGGAGTGGTCCTACAAAATCTGCGCATACTGTTGCCCATGGTTCCTCCGGGATTCTTGTCAGCATCTTACCAGCCGCTTGTTGTTGGCTTGGTTTGTAAATTTGGCATTCGTGACACTGCTGAACATACTTCCTAACGTCTCTGAACATGCCTGGCCAATAATACCGTGTCATTGCCCGTGCGATCGTCTTACGGATTCCCATGTGTCCTGCGCTTGGTGTGTCGTGGATTTCGGCTAGTACTCTTTTCCGCTGTGGTGTGGGTACGCACAACTTCCACGGAACGTGATCTTCTCCATCCATTTGACCAACTATTCGTCTATACAGCTTTCCCTCTTGGATCACGTAATCTGGGAATTTCTCGGGAGTATTCCTTATTTCTGCTACCTTTGCGGAATACCAATTGCAGCTGCTGTCTTCTGGTGGCGCGGTCATGCTTCCAAGTTGTTCTTCCAGCGGTTGGCGTGATAGTGCGTCTGCCACGACGTTCAACTTTCCCTTCCTATATTGCACGTCAAACGAATACTGTTGTAATTCTAACGCCCATCTAGCAATTCGTCCTGATGGACTTTCGATTGCGTTGAGCCACTTCAGCGCTAAATGGTCTGTGATTACGGTAAAGTTATATCCTTCTAGGTATGGCCTCATTTTCCTTATTGCCCAAACTATTGCCAAACATTCCTTTTCTGTTGGTGAATAATTGATCTCCGCCTTATTTAGTCTTCGGCTCGCATAAGCTATCACCCGCTCTTCGTCGTCTAACCCTTGTGTTAAGACAGCACCGAGGCCAAAATCGCTTGCATCTGTTTGTAATCTAAATCTCTGGGTGAAATCTGGACAGGCTAAGACGGGTGCTTGTATAAGCGCATTCCTCAATGCATCAAACGCTACCTGCTGCTCTTCGGCCCATTTCCAATTACAACCCTTCTTCAACATGGAGGTTAACGGGTTTGCCACTTTGGAGAAGTCGGGGACGAATCTTCTATACCAGGACACTATTCCTAGGAAGCGCCGTAATTCTTTCACATTATTGGGGGGTGTAAGCTCTTTTATAGCCGCTACTTTGTCTGGGTCTGTGTGAATTCCCTCTTCGCTAACTACATGGCCTAAGTACTTCAGACTTTTCTTGAAGAATTCGCACTTCTCAGGGTTTATCTTAAGGTTGGCTTGCCTGAGACGCCGAAAAACTTCCGTGAGGTGCCATACGTGGTCTTCTAGAGTTTCACTCGTTATGATAATGTCGTCCAGATAGGCGAACGCATGTGGCTCCAACTCTGGACCTATAACGCGATCGAGCGCTCTTTGAAAAGTTGCTGGGGCAGAGTGTAGCCCGAATGGCATCACTTTCCACTGATATAGCCCTCGCCCAGGTATCGTAAATGCGGTGTACTGTTTACTACCTTCCTCCATGGGTATCTGCCAATAGCCGTTCTTTAAATCTAGGCTGCTTATAAATCGTGCGCTTCTAAGTCTATCTAGAATATGTTGTATACGAGGTAGTGGGTATGCGTCGGGGACTGATCGGGAGTTAAGCTGCCTGTAATCGACACAAAGTCGCCATTTGCCATTCTTCTTCTTTGCTAGGACTATCGGGGCACTGTGGGGGCTACGCGATGGCTCAATACAACCCTTCTCTATTAACTCATCGATCTCCTTATTAATAATTTCTTGCATTTTAGGGTTTTTGGGGAAGTATCGCTGTTTTATAGGTCGGTCATCCCTCATGACAATTTTATGTTTGGCAATGTTAGATACCCCCGACATATTTTCAAAAATTTTTAGTTCTTGCTTAAGGAATGTACTCACCGCGTCGTCTGTGGAGTTTTGTGTAACTATATTCGGCTCGTGCATCGCTTGCTCTTTAATATCTAGACTCATTTCAACGAGGCTGGTACACCTTGCTTTCTCCTGTCCTCGACTCTCTGGTTTGAATATTATTGCGCTTTCGCCACACCTCAGCTCCATATTTGCCTTGGCCATGTAGTCCGTTCCGATCACCACCTTCTCTGACAACCCTGGTAGAACGAGTAACTCGCTCTGGTGTACTTGGTCACCCAACGTTACTTCCGCCTCTACTGCCTCTACCACGTGTTTCACCGTACCATCCCCCATTACGACTCGTGTACGTACCTCTTTCAGTCTACGAGCATCTAGCTCTGTCATCATTTCTTCGCTCACGAAGCTTCGCGTCGCTCCCGTGTCTATCGCCGCTGTGACCTCTCTACCATCTACTTGTACCGCCGCCAAGATTCGCCCTTGTGTCTGTGTGAATGTCTTCTTTGGAGGCGAGGTTGAGTTGCGTGAGACCCCACTCCTCGCAGCTAATGGGGTCTCCTGTCGTTTCCCTGTTGCCTACGACAGCAATCTCTAGTTAACGTTCCATCTTTCCCGCACACCCAGCAAAAGTTGCGTCGAGAGTTACGGCACCCATAAGCGAAGTGTCCGCACTCTCCACACCGTCTGCATGCTGTCCGTGGGTCTATGTACCCTTGTCGAGCACTACTCGCCGTGTTTGCCAATGGTGGTGGGTTTTCGCTCACCTGTTGTACGCTGCTGTTTTCCGCTTGTAAATAGTGGAACCTCTCGTCTTGTCGCCTGGGTACGAACGGTCTCGCTGCTGGCCTAAGTGGTTCCCTCTCTGGCGTTATGTTTTCGTAATCTTCCACAAGGCTCACCAAATCCTCTAGGCAGTTGAATTCGCTCCGTTTCACATACAGTTGGTATTCTCTCCTCGAGTTACGGTATATGCGATTCAGCTTTTGCTCGCTGGTATAGTCGGAGTGTCTCATCAGACTCTGTAGCGTCAGCACGTAGTCCTTGAATTTTTCGCCTGGTCTCTGCATTCTTTGCTGTATTTCGTCATCTAGGCGCTCGAAATACCTTGAGCTCAGGAAGAACTTCAAGAAATCTCGCTTGAATTCGTCCCATTGCTGCCAGTGACGGTTGTTGTTCCTAAACCATACCAGCGCCTTATCCTTTAGTAGTTCTGGTAGCGCCCGTGGTATGGAGTTTCTGTTGATCTCGTAACTGTCGGCCAACTCTTCGACTCGCTCTATAAAACCAAGCGGGTCCTTGTCGCCATCGTATCGCAAACCCCACTTGCGCACTCGATCCATCACGCTGCCACATGATTCCGCCTGGTGATAGGAATACGGCGCGGCTTGTATTCCTGCGTCGTGTCTACCTTCCATGATACCGTGTGTTGGTGTTGGCGCCTTGCTTGTGCCCGCTGTACCGGAGTAGGTGAAGCCTTGTTCGCTGCCATTCACTGGTGTCGGGGGATTGATCGTTATAGTTGGCCCGCCATCTTTTGGTGTAGGTGGTCGAGCATGATGCTGTTCTAATGCAGCAAAACGTTTCCTCAATCCCTCGTTGTCGCAGTTTGCCTGGATAAACGTTGATAGCAGCTTTCGCATTTCATCCACCGTTCCTGCATATTCCACTTCGAATTCCGCACAGTATGCCACCAGCTCCTCACGGTTGAGGTGCTATATCCATGATACCCTGACCATCGTGATGTTTTATTTATCCGGCGACCCTCGTAATCCTCTGATGTGTTGCCTTTAGTTTACCCAGCAGATTATTAATCCTCGTGTGTTCCTAGATCCTTGATTCACTCTGTGGGTTGTAACTTTGTTTTGTTTCAGCAGAATTTTAATCCTGTAATTGGTAATCCTCGTTGTGACTTAATATTGACTTAAGGTCCCTGCTCGGGCGCCATTTGTGACGGACTTTTCCTTAATTGCTGGAGTACGCTCAGTCCGTCCAGGGTTCTGAAATTAGAAACTCCCTAAAGGTCTTCTCAATTGATAAAACCCTGTTATTTGTTTTCAATTCAAAATATATTATTTATTTGTGGGATTTTATCCTCTTTTCGCAAATCTACAATCTTAATTTTACTTGGGTACTAATCCTTCTTTTCTTATTGAATATGGCTAGCTATATTAAAGGCGGCTGAGGTGAAAACCCCTGCTTGGCCCGACCGTCAGCGGAGGTGAAAACCACCACTGAATATAAAAACTTGCAATCGTGAGGTGAGAACCCCAGGTTTACATTCGCTGAGGTGAGAACCCCAACTACTATTCCTAGCTGCTGTCGCAAAACGCCCTCCCTATTTCATAAAAATCATCGCCCTTTTATACAAATTTTGCGGACGGCAAACCGCAAAAATTACAATAATAATTCTTAAAACTAAATCTTAACCTAACGGCGCATCTTCCACTGAGTTTATATATTCGTATTTGGTGTTCACACATTTCCCATATATTTTATGCCTTCTAGCTGTTTTTGCCGCGGTGCCGCTTCCACTCGGAACGCCCCATTGCCTGTGGTCAGCTGCTTTCTCGCACTCCATCGATCAGCTGGACATTCCCTCAACGTTAATATTATTTACAATTTACATATGTACATATGCTGGTTATTTTCCTGCGATCCCATTTGTACCTGCCGTCAATGCTAGTAATGCATTTTTCTTCTCCTCTTTATGCTATGTCCGCTAACATTGGGTTGCCAAAATATGTATGCGTGCGCGCGGGTGTAGCAAATCACCGCTGCTTAAGTTGGTTGGCCGACCCTTTTGCTTATTGGAATGCTCGTGGTTGTTTTTGTTTGTGCACTGCATATTTTCTATTGCCGGGCGTAGTTAGGTTGGTGGCCTCTTAGCGTCGCTGTTGATATTCTGTAAAATGTGCATTAGGGTGTGCCTAATATTGTAAAAAGTAGAAGATGAATATATTCGGAAATATGTATGTACATATGTACATGGGTATATATTATATGTTTTGGGCAAACGTAGGTGTGCTTGCGGGGTAAAAGGGCGTATGTGCGAAAATGTCAAATTTCGGCATACTTCATATAGCTGACTATCTATAAAGTATAGATATGTAGTTCATGTGTAAAACAGCCTATGTCGGCGATTTTGCAGCATGGCGTATGTGCAAAATGTGAAAACTTGATATTCCTTGCGAAAACATGTACGTTGCTTTTGTGCACAACGGCATATGTGCAAAAGTATAAAATCCATTTTTATTTATAATTCATAAAAAGTATAGGTATAGGTATATGTGTATATGTATATGTATATGTATGTAAATGTTGTGAGGTCTCCAGAGCCTCAGGATCGGGGTCCTCACAACTTTCAAGATTGGTTCAGAATATTGCTGTGTACGATATAGGCTATATCAATTTTTGGAAAAGTAGGCGGTGCCACGCCCCCAGGCTATATAAAATTTAAATTCTTCATAGCTCTGAACATATTGGGTATAAATTAAAGATTTTTGGATATGTGTGTCCTTTAGTCAAGATGTATATAATTTTGGAAAAGTGGGCGGTGCCACGCCCACATTTTTTGTGTTTTGTTTGTACTTCAATAATGTCCAAAGTTTATGGTCGATCTCTTTTAAACTTTCAAGATTGGTTCAGAATATTGCTGTGTACGATATAGGCTATATCAATTTTTGGAAAAGTAGGCGGTGCCACGCCCCCAGGCTATATAAAATTTAAATCATCATAACTCTGAACATATTTGGTCTAAACTAATGATTTTTGGATATGTGTGTCCCTTGGTCAAGAACTATATAATTTGGGAAATGTAGGCCGTGCCACGCCCACATTTTTTGTATTCAGTGCTTTGTTTGTACTTCAATAATGTCCAAAGTTTATGGTTGATCTGTTTTAAACTTTTCCAATACGTTAAAATCTTCGTTGGGTACGACATACATAGGCTACATTTGTAAATTCTTTGGAAAAGTGGGCAGTTCCAGGACCACAAGCTAAGTAATATTTCAATTGGTTATATCCCTGAATGTATTTGCTTTAGTGACATTTTAACGTTCTTAAATCTTAATCAAAGCACTTAATTTTTTTTGTTTGTTATTGCCGTTCATACATATCCAGAGTATTATTGGTAGATATAGGATATAATTAAATAAGTACTAACTATACATCTACTCAGCAGCGCATAATGGTTTTTGTCATACCCATTGAGTTCAAAAGATCCGTTTTTTGAGTTGGACATCCAAAAAATTTATTTGTTTATACCAAAGACTTTAAAGCCAGAAACATTGTATATCCTAAAGCACTGCAATAAATGGAATGTTAAAAGTTAAAGAAAAATATTTGAAAATGTATTTCTAGGGAAGTCACTGGTCAGGCAGAACAACGTCTGCCGGGTCTGCTAGTATTTAAATAAAAAAAAAACAAGTTAGGCTTATAGGGATTTCGCGTAAATATAAACTTTAATTAGTAGAATATGGTAGTATATATAACTCATTTCGGTCTTATGTCGCCTTAGGCGATTATTGCGAACGACCACAGATATACATATAGGTTCTATCATTCTTTAAATTGCACGCATTGCACATAGTTTTTGCATGTATTTTGCTGTTGTTTAAAACGCGTATACCGTTTGCAAGATAAAGCGAGTTCCCCTGTTATTATGAATGGCCAATATCGTAACATAACTGAAAAGTCTACCGCAGACTTCAATGAAAGTTATGTGTAAATTTGCGTTGCATGGGCATACTTTATTTTTGGGCATTGATAGGGCAACTTCACATACTTAGTAACTCCGTTTATAATCAGAAAAGAAAATCCCTGCAAATTAAAATTCGTTGAACGTATATGTACATATCGCCCTTGTTACGTTAAAGTGTAACAACTCAAAATTTCCAAATTTTAGTTTTTTGCAAAAAAATAATGTGCAGTGGTCATCTCTACCCAGTGTAAAAATCGTTCAGTGATTTGTCTAGTCTTTCGTTAAAAAAAACCGTTATGACTCTCTCTTTGTTTTCAGAATGACTTCTTTCGACTCACCTAAAGAGTTACACTTTTAGTTGCATCCAAGTGTTTTATCAAATTTGTTCGTTAGTGTATCACATAAAGTGTAACATTTTGAATTGTGCCTATTTATAACAAATCATATTTATCAATTCCAGTGAGAATTTTCAGTTAAACAGAGACAACTCAAAATAATACCACTATGTGTATAAAAAAATTTCAGGAAAAGAGTAATAACTCAAAAATTTGTTATTTTCGTGCAAATACTAAACAAATAAAAATGAAACAACGGTTATATTATTTTTAATGATATTTTCGTGCAATTACATTGTTTTTTCTTTGTAATATATTATTAATATTTACGGAAACAGTTTTTCGTCTCTACTGAAAATGTTCAAATTTTGAGTTGTTACACTTTAACGTAACAAGTGCGATATGTCGGTATTGTGGCAATATAAACGTATACGCTCCTAGCAAAAAGGACCAAAACAAAATGCGGTTGATGTGACTTTTATTTTTAAAAGCCTTAATCCTGCAATATTTTCTACTAAAATTAAATATCTCTTACTCAAATATATATCTTTACCGCATTTATGGCCGCAAGAAAGCAAGTGATTGCTTTTCTGAGAAAAGAAAAAAAAATTCACCGAAAATTCGGTGACTGACAACACGTTAGGGTCAATTTATTGCTCGGCGAACCAGCATTTATTTTTTGCAGATAAGTTCTATTTTATTATCTCATCTAGCTCAACAAGGAATTTTCTTCTGACACTTTCTGTGTGTCTGATTTAGTTAAAAAAGGAATCCAAAAACAAAATTAGTTTTTGTTTTGTTTGATTTTTGACTTGATCATTGACTGATTTTGTTACTTTGGCGTGCATTGGAATGGCAGTCCCGCAAAATCAAATATTTTCAGGTAGGTATAAAAAATTATTTTTAAAGGTAAGGTTGTAGGTAAGAATGTTTAATTTCGAATACCACACAAATTAACTGGTTAAAACCATTGTCATTGTAAAAATGCTTTATGTCTTAAATGTGTTGGTAGTTATAACATTTTCGCCCAACTCCACAACGTTAAGCATATCTGTTAATACTAAATATTCTGTTAATTTCGTTATGTTTGAACAAGCTTGTAAGTTTAGGACACGAGGACATTCCCAAAAGGGCATACCTTGTAGGGAGCACAGGGGTCACTTCCGGAAAGTTACAACGAAAAGAGTTTTAAACATAATGATCAATTTATTTATAAAGATTGCGATTCGGGACTTGTTGTTGCTGTTAATTTTACAAACTTATATGGCTCCCGTTACACGGTCAGTAAATACTGTCAGTATTTGTATCACGATACTGGATCACGATATTTACTGACCGTGTAACATCAAATACTGATGGATCGTGATATTTACCGCAAAATATCTAGAAATCCTGAAATCCAATTTTGTGATCAAAATACTGACAGTATTTACTGACCATGTAACATCATTTTCGCGATACGTCAGTATTTTTGGATTTTCATATGAAATGCACGTGCGGTCGCTATAAGCGAATGTTTATTTTGTTATATAACTAACGTCGAAGTGAGCGGACGTGTTTTATCTCTGCTCCGTTTAAATTGCATTTTTACTGCTTTTTATTGCTTTTTTTGTGTGCAAAATGTCTCTTTGTGATAATTGTAGTGTCACCCGTGCACTTAAAGATAAAGTCTTGATCGCGATTGCTGACTTAGAAAAAATAAAAAGTGTTTTATCAGAGTTCGTTGACTCTGTGGGTGATGGAGCTATTCCCCTGGCTCCCAGTGCAAATGAAAATAAGCGGGTTACACGACTAACAACAAAAGCCAAAGCCGGTGACAATGTTGTTGCTCGGCAAAACAGTGTACAAAGGCGGCCCACCCGCGTTAGTGCTAACAAGTTAAATAATGAGCAATCAAGCTCTAATGTGCATAAAAACAACAATAAGAACAATGCTAACACTGATATTGGTACTGCTTATGCTAATTTGCCTGTACTCAAAATTTCAAATGAGAGCGAAAGCAATACTGGTTTGACTACTTTTGAAGCCAACACGATTGTTGTTGCTAACGCTGCTACCACCGACTCATCTGGAAGTACAGCTGATAGCATTCGTGGCTCTGCTACTGCTGATACCAACACTGCTGAAACTGATGGTGATTCTATGCATGCTGCTTGTAGTTCTGCTACTGCTAATGATAGTGTTGAGAATGCTGTTTCTGGCTCTGCCGTGGGCAATTCGCCAATTGTTAATGTTGACAATTTACAAGCTAAAAGTGCAACTGATAAAGGGCTAACAGATAATGCACAGTGGTCTATTGCTGCTAATAGGCGACATAAAAAACATAATCAGCGTAATCATCGTATTATCGGCTCTAATGTTGAAACCCAGCTGGGTGTAATTGTTCGTCGCAAATGGCTGCACTTATCATCGTTTGTAGCCACTGTAACGTCGGATGACATAATTGCTTATGTGGCTAATCGTGCGGATATTAACCATAGCTTGTTATTGTGTTATAAGCTTGGTCCAAGTGGTGCTGATCCAAGCACCATGAGATACGCCAATTTTAAGCTTGGTGTGCCGCAAGCACATTATAATAAAGTTTTCAAGTCGAATATGTGGCCCGCCAATGTTGCAGTTCGACCTTTTGATTTTTTTCGAGAGGATCTTCAGCCTCGGCCAAAGAAGTAAAGGAGGCCTATACTACTAATGGCGGTAAAATTAGAATATACTACCACAATACTTCTGGAATTAGAACCAAAAATGAGTCCATCTACACTTTGAGCTCAGAACTAGATTATGATTGCTTCGTTATAGCTGAGACTTGGCTCAATGAAAATTTTTTCGATGCTGAGTTTTTCAACCCTGAACTTTTTGATGTGTTTCGTAAAGATAGAGATTATGCTAAATTTGGTCTTAGCAGGGGTGGCGGTGTTCTTATAGCTGTACGCAAGTACCTTCGTGCTTCGTTTCTTCAGCTGAACAACCCTGATTCCTTGCTCGATCAACTGTGTATTAAGTTGAATGGCGCCTGTGGATTGCTGTTCATTTGCTTGTCTTATATTCCACCTGGTAGTTCTGATGATATTTATAAGGCGCATGTTGACAACATTTTGTCTGTTCAAGATATTATTGGCGACAATCAACTTTGTGTTTTTGGCGATTTTAATTTGGGTAACGTTTCCTGGAGATGTCTAGATGGTAATACCTTTCTTACCCCGGCTAATGTTACTACTTTTTCTGAATGCTATTTGGTTGATAGTTTGCATTGTATTGATTTACTACAAGTGAATAATGTTTTTAATGTATTAAATAGATTATTGGACCTAATTTTTGTAAGCTATAATACGAACTATAAGCTCTCGCAGGCAGCTAGTTTCATTTCACCCCCAAATCAACATCATAATCCGTTGGTCTTGGAGGTAGAATTTTATCAATATTTTGAATTACCATCTGGCTTGCAGCCAGTTGCGTTTAACTATTCTCGCTGTAATTTTCTTGATTTGAATACCTTGTTTGATTTGGATTGGCCTGGGCTTTTGGGAAACTTGGATGTAACTGGCTGCTTCGATATTTTTAAGGCAACAATACTTGATATTTGCAGAAGTCACATCCCAATGCTTAATACAAAAACCAATAGAAGACCGTGGTTTTCAAAAGAGCTTAAACGAGTAAAGAATTTAAAGAATAAGTTTTTTAAAAAGCATAAATTGACTAATAATGAGCATTTTCGCAGGCGTTTTATATATTATCGAGCTAAGTTCAACAAGCTTAATAGATTGCTATATCGCCGTTATACTCGAAGCGTTGAAGGTAACATTAAATGTAACCCAAAATCTTTTTGGAATTATATTAAATCGAAGAAAAAATGCTCAGATATACCTACATCTGTGCATCTTAGGGGGGTTTCAGCTAACTCCTTATCTGATGCATCTAATCTGTTTGCAAATTATTTTTCCTCTAATTATATCTCAGATAACGCTAGTGATGTCATTCCCGATGAGATTCTGTCAAGCTTCGCTACTTCCATCAACTTTGGAAAGTTAAGCTTGACAGAATTAGACATTGCTAATGGCATAAGGCTGCTTAAGATGTCAACTACAACTGACGCAGATGGTGTTTCTGCTGTGTTATTGAAAAATTGCTCTTCTCTGATTGCTCCGTTACTGCATATTTTTAATAAGTCTCTGTCTTCTGGCATTTTTATAGATGCTTGGAAATTAACTTTTATCACGCCTATCTTCAAGAGCGGCAATAAAAGCAACATTGAAAATTATAGGCCTATTTCCAAACTAACCACTGTGTCGAAATTGTTTGAGTGCATAATTAAGGATAAAATATACTTTGAGGTAAAACACTTGCTTTGTCCTCAACAGCATGGATTTGTTCCGGGCAGATCTACCCTCACTAATTTAGCAGTGTTCACCGAAGATTGCCTGGATTCTTTTCAAAAAGGATTTCAGATTGATGCGGTTTACACGGACTTTTCAAAGGCATTTGACAGAGTATCCCATAGAGTTCTTTTAGCTAAACTGGAAATACTAGGATTCCACTCTCTATTCTTGAGGTGGATATCATCCTATTTATGCAACAGACGTTGTGTCGTTCGCCTCGACGGTGCGTCTTCTTATTCCTTCGTAGCCTCCTCTGGGGTTCCCCAGGGAAGCGTCCTCGGTCCCTTGCTGTTTATTCTGTTTATTAATGATATTTCCTCTTGCTTCTCAAAATGTAAGTTTCTTCTCTACGCGGATGACTTAAAAATTTATTCTGAAATTAAGTCCTTAGAAGATTCTTTCGTCCTACAGGGCGAGCTTGACAACTTGTTTCAGTGGTGCGAACGTAATCGCCTATTTCTTAACATTGCTAAGTGTCACTATACCTCCTATGGTAGAATCGTTTTCAATCTTCCAACATCGTATGGTTTTTCGAATGTTGCGCTTAAAAAGGTCGATGAATTTAAAGACCTTGGTGTTTATTTTGACCCCAAACTCAGCTTTACCACTCACATTAGTTTTGTTGTTTCTAAGGCGTATGCTATGTTGGCTTTTATTCGGCGTAACTGTTCGTCGTTTTCTGACCCATATACTTTAAAAGTATTGTACACGTCTCTAGTTCGGTCGAAGTTAGAATATGCAGTATTTATCTGGAGGCCTTTTCATGCCGTTCATATTAGGAGATTGGAGTCGGTCCAGAGGGCTTTCGTACGTTTCGCCCTGCGGCGGCTGTACTTTCTGGAACCGATCCCACCCTATCGTTCTCGTTGTTTGCTCATTAGTCTCATGCCACTAGAGTCAAGACGCTCACTGCTGTCAATGTGCGTTGTTTATGATATTATTAATAGCTTAATCGATTGCTCATACCTGCTCATGAAAATTAGTTTTAATGTACCTTCACGGATCCTTCGTGGTAACGAGATGTTTTATGTGGGTTTTGCTAGAACAGTTTATGCGATGAATGCTCCTATAAGGCGGACACTTTCGGAGTTAAATAATTTTTCTTTTTCTTTGGGATTTGACTTTTGCTATACCAAGTTTACTTTTAAGAGCCTGCTCATAAGGCACTTAACATAGCTTTACTTCCAATTTTTGCATATTGATTATGTTAAGCCTAATATAATCTTGCTACACAATCTGTAAACTTACTGTTTGTTGATTAATAATAATAATAATAATAATAATAATAATAATAATAATAATATTTTGTGGCAATGGCTGCTTTTAATGATAGCGAAAAGCCACCACAATTTTCTCGTGAGCAAAATATATGGAAAGAATTTATAGAAACACTAGAAACATTGCCAGAATTATGGGATGTGGGATGAAATGATTATATGAATAAGGTGAAGATTTTTGTTACCAAACAGATATAGGTGCCACTGAAGAGATAGGAAATTCTGAAGAATACTCAGTAAGGTCTCTATTTTCATCATTTGATGCAATTTAAAAAGGATTTCGGGATCTTTAACATAAGTATTTATATATGTATATTTTTCCCCGGATGATTTAATTTATATATTATATATTTATATTGATAAATTGAAATGAATTGGAAATAAAAAAGTACAAATCTTTTTATTTTTGATTGAAAAAGCTATTAATATAGCTAAACATGCCCGCTTTTTATTTTCTAAGTACATTTTTTAGAACTACACAGCATGAAAATTGCAAAAGTACTGACGGTATTTACTGACAGTATTTACTGAGCGTGTAACGTCGATTTGTGATCCATCAGTACTTCAGTATTTATTGTGATCCAATACTGACAGTATTTACTGACCGTGTAACGGGAGCCTATGGCTGATTCCTTGATAACTGATATATTTCACATCGACTTTTTGTGAAATGTCAATGCTACGATAAATGCCTTTTGAAAGTGTGTACAGTGTAAATAGGGTAAAAGAAATATCCCCTGTTTCGAATTGCGCTACAACTTAAATCATTAACGCCCACTGTACCCATACTTATTCAAATATCGAAAAAGTGCATTCTAAATATCGAAAATATATAGTTTTGCTACAACCATTTCATAAACTGCTTTAAACGCAAGTGAATTATTCAGTTTCATATTTAAACTATTAACCCCTTATGAGAACACATCTATATTTTGTGGAAATTGAACTAAGAATTATTGTATTTTTTTGTGTTTTTTTTAACGGTGGGCTATATACATGTATATATGTGAACAATATGCTCCAAAATCAGTTTATTCATGTATTAAAACTAAATAACAGTTATTCCTGTATCAAAACCAGTAGAAAAAAAGTTGTGACATTTTAGGGTTGTGACATTTCATGTTTAATCTATTGTCATTTTAATATGGCTTAATATTTTTGGACTTCCGTTAGAAATTCGATGTGTGCCACCAATGTCTATATGTGTTCTAATTTTCAAGGAAAAATTACACTTAGTTTGGAAGAAAAGCTGTGGTAAAGTTGTGACATGAGAAAGTGTGACACATATATTAAACGCAAAATCTTCCCAACCCGTCTTCAAAATGGGAGCTGCTCGAGCACAGGTAAATGTTGACATTACACTGAACATGTGTCAAAAAAAATTAATATTATATGTTAATTAATATTCGCACACGTCGACTGTGACAACCATTTTTTGATTTTTTACAAAACTGGAGAACAAAGTTTAGTCCTCTATAGGACCCTAGTCAAGCACATTATTTTTAAAACAATTGTGGCATATTGTTACGCTCTTTATCCTCTTTTAAAGCTTCTTCATGCAAATTTTGTTTTGATCACAATTTATAGCATATAATGCCAATAAAAGTGCATGACCTCAGCAAAGGGACACTATAAATTGTGACTTTTTTTCTTTTTTGTGTGTTTTAAAGTAGTCCATGGTATTAAATGATTAAATTTTGCACTTGATTTATATTACTCGATGAGATTAATAAGACTGCATATCAGTTTATTTAAAAAAATGTCGGTTTGTTATAAATTTTTGACATTAAAGTCGGTGAACACAAATATATCAGTTTCCAAGGAATCAGCCATATGTTTTAATTGGTGGCGATTACTGTTTGGCTCTCATTTTCGTGGTTACAGTAGCATGTTTCATTACAATAGCATGCATGGCTTATAAATTTCTATTCTTAAAAGTATAGTTGATTTTAAAAAAATACACAACGAACCGCAATATTCGTAGCGTAACTGATGATTACTTTATTTAACTTCAACTTATTTTACTAAACCCAAGCAATAAAATACGGTGAATGTAATATGAGCCAAAATCAATAACTAAAACTTAAAACGTTTTTCCTACTTGGATGCGTATTGGGAAGCAAGGTCCCTTGATAGTTCCAAACAACTTAGCACAATGGGTTTTCTTACTCTTCATAAATTTATGGTTTTATTAACATCTTTCTTTACACTTAAGCTAGTTAATACTATTGATTTTGAATATAGGGTAATGGAAAGGGAGATGGGGAGGTAGTTAGAGACGATAAGAGGAATAGTCAAAAGAAGCGAAGAAGCCACCAAAAATTTTATCTTCGAAAATATACTGTGTACATATGTATGTAGTTTCGCCAAGAAAATTACATGTCAAAAATAACTTTTTTTCGATTGAAACGTTTGCGTTTAAAACTTACTATTGTTGGAATTGTTTCAAAAATGGAATAAGCTGTACGATAATTTAAAATATATAATAATCAAACAACAAACGTAAAGTATTTGTTTGTATTTATTTTCGTATCCTGTTACAAAGAGGATTAACACCAGGAAACATCATATTCTCATTGATGGAAATGGATCGGAAATAGGAATATTAATAGGTAAGGAATGTAAATAGGACTACGAAAACCACCATGACATAATCCCAATTGACGCCATGTTATGCGAAAGTAAGTCAATTGACCTTATTTCGTACATTCCACCTTGAACAACAGTTTACATATTTATAGCAAACACGCATAATTATAGCTCTGAAGAAGATTTTTACGTCACGACTCATTTGCACACGGAAATTTTTACTTTTCTTTTGAGATATTCTGTTTATTTGCATTTTACTTGCATTTAAAAGAAAATTGCTTCACTTACGTATTTCTTAAATGTGCGTCCTTCTGAAAGTATAAAAGCTTGAGGGTGTTGGCTTGTCATTTGTTTGAAGCGCAAAATTTAAGTGTTCAGACGTGACCTCTTATTGCAATCTCGTATATATGTATATGTACATGTGTACAACGTTACGTGTTTGTTTAAAGCCAGATTTTTCTACCGCACCGGGGATTTACTATTGATTGCAGAATATTCTGAATACATTATAATGTCTAGACTTAAAGCGATTTTATGACTTTGAATATTGCTTAAAGGGATGCGGTTTGGTTCAATATTAAACAAATACGCAAATATGTTAGATACATACAAAGGCCTCTATGAAAATTGTATCGTATAGCCCATGGCTCACATGGTCTAATTTATATATATATATATATGGCGCGATATACAACAGTTATATCATCAACCTCCTAGGAGATTTTTGCGCCAAGCTTCTCTTCCAATTTTGTGGTGTGCCGCTTTGAAATTTTTCCTACAAATTGGCGGGACCTACGGTTTTTCGCCGACTCCGAACGGCATCTACAAAGCAGATGAATTTTTGCTGAGAAGCCTTTCATGGCAGAAATACACTCGGAGAGTTTGCCAAACCACTGCCGAGGGGCGACCCCGTTTTGAAAAACTTTTTCAAACCACTTTTTGATGTAACCTGTACCAGGGCTTGAACCCGGACCTTCGGTGTGGTAGGCCGACAACACTACCTCCACACCACGGTGGCCGCTGGTCTAATTACTTAATTTATTAATCGTGTTTCTTTCAATTCATTCATTCCATCCAACATAGCGCCAGTCGTTTCGTTCTTCATGTACATAGTGCCTCTTGGAAACCCAACGAGATCCCAAGTCTTCCACTTGGTCCTTTCATTGGAGTGGTGGGTTTCATCTTTTTCTTCGGTTATACTATGTACTTTCTGGGCCGGAGCATTTTCAATAATTCGCACAACATGGACTAACTAAATGTTTTACTGTCGACGTTGCCCAATCATTTTATACATTAGTAGCTGACCCGGCAGACTTTGTCCTGCCACAGAACTATATACCAACTTGTCCATCGCCATCAGGGGTCGTACACGGTCTTAGTCTTGCAGTTCCCGATGGAATGCGCGGTCGGGTTCGCTGGATGACATGCGGCTATGATGATCGCAAACTATGTACACATTTGATTCGCTGGCGCAGAAACAGTTGCAACGGCAAAATCGGAGTCCCAATGCGTATCGTTTTCGAGCAAATTCAAACCTTACCTCCTCGTTCAACAACGCCAAATACAGCCATGTTGCTTAATTAGTTCACATATTTACAAACATATCTGAAGGATTTAATGGAATTGCAGTGAATTGAGAACATTTTCGACAAAAGCGGACAATATGGAACGATCCAGAGGTTATCGACGACATTTTTTCCGTTCACTTTCATCACGATTGATCTGCCGTTGTCATCTGGAGAACTACGCCGATACAATGGATATCCGACAATTCCAATGATTGTGTCAGCCACCAACGGACGGGCAAAACACTTTTGTGTAAGTCCCGTTTTCCATGCACGGCGAGTCTGGGTTGTGGACTCCGCAAGGCCCATGGATCATCTGCGTTGTCGGAACGGAATACAGCTCCGGATTCGAAAGCAGCGCGCTTGAAGCCTACATTTATGACTGGTGTTCTTTCAACAACATTGTGTTGAATTTGAGGTGGTAACTGCGCAGCGCGGACTTGTGCAATATGAGAACGTCTCCACTCATTTTTTCTGCACGTTTCTCTTGCGTTTGATTAACAAGGTTTGATAGTCTAATAGCAGGCATTAGTCAAGCAAATAGCTCTGGCTAATATGCAATAAAGTCGTTTTTGACTTATCCTATTAAAAAGAAAATTCTTAAAAAAAAGTACTTACAGAATTAATGTATCGCAATACATGCCCGCAATTCAAGAAGATAAATAAGAAATGACAATGAGAAAAGTGCACTTGTCAAATTACGTTCAACCTAAGCACAGCGTCATCTGTATTTATCTCGTTAATTTCTAAACTCATACACGTATTTTATCACAATGACATCAAACCATGCAAAATTTCGTCGAAGATAATTGAACATTTTCTCGTTTTTCCGGAATTATCTGGGTTTTCCATTAAAAGTTTTCTATTTTTCCAATCGGAAAGCCGTTCTGGGGCAATTGCACACAAAATTCTATATTAGTAATCAATTTTCGATTTCCCCAATTTTACGACTTTTCAGCAAGGTGTTCCCAAAATTTACTTTCGTAAAATCCTTCTCCAGGCAATTACTAAGAACTGAAAATAAATTTGAACCAAATCGGTCAAGCCGTGCTCAGTTGATGAATTACTATACATTTTTTCCCACTATTTTTATATATATATATAGATTTTACGGGGCAGTGAAATAACGCCCACGGGCGTTCCTTTGAAAAGGAAATAACGCCCGTCGACAAAAAGAAATAACGCCCGCGGGCCTAATTTCCATTTATAATAAAATTATAACTATGTTTAGGAAGGACATCACCGTGGCGGTAGCCACGGCTATGGCACACACCCGGAGTTGGAATGGCGTAGCCCAGGGTTATTTTTTGAAGCGAGGCCGAAGGCCGCCTACGCGGAAAGGTGTTCTGCACAGAAAAAACATGGATCGGGCCCCTAAATCAGGATTTGACCTAGGTCATTTTTTGGTTTTTTGCTAATAAATTTTCACTGAAATAAAATATTTATTTTCCGGTTTCGGATTCTTGTTACAGAGGTCAAAACGCGTCTTTTGATACCCCTCCAACGTTTATTAGCAGTTACATACGGTCGTAAAGAATTACCTTAACTTGATTTTTTGTTTATTTTTTATCAACTTAGGAAGGCCCTTCTTCGTTTTCCATATATAAGGAAAGTATGCGAACTACAAGCTGTGTTGGATCGCCTAAGGATTATTTTTTATAAGCGCTACCTAATGCCGAGATAAAATGAGAAATAACGCCCGTTGCAAAAAAGAAATAACGCCCGCGGGCTTTGTTTCTTTTCTAAAATGAAATACCGCCCGTCGACAAAAAGAAATAACGCCCGCGGGCTTTATTTCCTTTTCAAAGGAAATAACGCCCGCGGGCATTATTTTATTTCCCCGGGCGTTATTTCACTGCACCGTCACAAAAAACCTTGTAACCTGCATAATCTTAGCTCTCACTTTCTTATCGAACGTCCAATCAACAACTCGAGACATCTTGTCAAATGACGCAAAAACCAACAACAAATCTCAATGACTGTAAATAATGAAATGAAATGGGCGGTCATAACAATATCAACCAATGTTGGCATACCATAATAGCCTTATATGCAATGTTGCCGTTCTGGTTATTTCTAACCAAAATTGGTAATTTTTCTCACTTTAAGACGTTTTTCGTAATTTGGTAATTTTTTTGCCTGTTTAGTAATTTATTCGATCCAATGAGGCCAATATATAGTAATAGGTTAAATATCCCGCAAATGCTAGAATTTATGGCAGAGAAGAAGTTATGGCAGAGAAATTAAAAAGTTGTCTTGTTGGAAAATCTATAGCGGCTTAAGAAGACGTCTAATTTTTAATTAATCTTTCTTTTACCGATTCCATCTAAAATTCAATTCTTTCGTAACTGTAATTTAAGAAAAACCTAGACGTGTTCGTTTTTGTAAAATGGTATTTTTTTGGTAATTTATGGTTAGTTCTTTTTATTGCTGTGGCAACACTGCTTATATGTAAAGTAAATGAAGGCTATATAATACCAACAACAACTTTTACTACACTTTATAATTAGAAGAAGCAATGTAATAAAAAAAGTAGTTACATATATTTATTCCAAAAAAAATCAAATTCTGTATTAATAGTTGAAGTATTCTCTATAAAAATCTACAAGCAGCACTTTGTACCTTTTTAACGCTCGAAATGAGCGCGAAAGAAAACCGCAATCAACGATAAGAGATGAAACGCTTGCTATAAATTAAGAACACTTGTCCATCAACAGAGGAATTGGAAAAGGCTGGTGATGAAAAGCGCACGCCATTCTTTAGTGGATATGCTGCTGGAAATTAAATGTGAAAACTTTTCTCTTGAAGAGCTTTGCGTTGCATAAAACTATGTATAATAACTATAAGAACTACAAAATGAGTCATTACAAGCAGAAGCTCATATTTTGGACTCTGAATGAGGTTTAAGGGATTCAACACAAATAGTGTTGTTGTAGCCGTTTCATCTTATAAATAAAAATTAAAGTGTGTCCTTTATAGGCGTCCCAAGTACTTAACCGATTTTTATGAAAATTTCACAATATATTCTTGGGATCGTGGGTTAAAGCATAGGCTATATTAATTTTTGGGAAAGTATGCGGTGCCACCCTCCAAGGCTATATAAAATATTCATTCTTCATAACTCTGAACATATTCGGTTTAAATAATGATATTTGGATATGTGTGTCCTTTGGTCAAGATTTATATAATTTTGGAAAAGTGGGATGTACCACGCCCACATTTTTTGTGTTTCGTTTTTACTTCAATTATGTCCAAAGTTTATCTCCGATCTCTTTTAAACTTTCCAGATCGGTTAAGAAGATTGTTGTGTACGATTTAGCCTATATTAATTTATGGAAAAGTGGGCGGTGCCACTCCCCCAGGCTATATCAAATTTTAATTCTTCATAACTCTGAACATATTTAGTCTTAATTAATGATATTTAGATATGTGTGTCCGTTGTTCAAGATTTATATAATTTTTGAAAAGTGGGATGTGCCACGGCCACATTTTTTGTGTTTTGTTTGGGTCTCAATAATGTCCAAAGTTTATGATCGATCTCTTTTAAACTTTCCCGATACGATATAAGCTTCGTTAGGTATGACATATGTAGGCTATATGTATATGTATGTACATACGTAATAAGGTGGACTGAAATTTTTTTCACAGTGATACTCAGCTTAACCATGTTTATCAATCCCCATACTTGGTTTTTTGATTTTATAATTTTCAAAATTTCACATTTGTACCAGATCGTGCTTATTGCTTTCAACTTTGAGGGGCTGGGGGCAAATCAAAACGTCATACTATCGCTATTACGTTACAAAAAAAAAAAAAAGTCTCCATATATTTTCACTCTACCTTAATACGTAAGCTAAGTAATATTTCAATACAATACATCCCTGAATGCATTTGCTTCAAATTAGTGAACTTTTAATGTATTTTCATTAATCTTAATCTATTTTTATACCTTTCATGAACATGAAATGGTATTATAACTTTGGTTCGATGTTTGTAAGTATGAGAAGAAGAAGAGATAGACCCACTATTAAGTATACCGAAATGATCAGGGCGATGAGGCGAGTTGATTTAGCCATGTCCGTCTGTCCGTCCGTCCGTCCGTCCGTCTGTTTGAACGCAAACTAGTCCCTCAGTTTTTGAGATATCTCGATGAAATTTTGCAAGCAGGCGTCATTTTGCATAGGATTAATCATTTGTCGGAACCAGCAAGATCGGACCGATAGAAGGCATAGCTCCCATACAATCGATTGTTCCGATAAATGGGTTTTGGCCTATAACTCTTGCAATTCAAAAGCTAGGAACGTAAAATTTTGCAAGTTTAGTACAAATTGTATTTGCAGCGTGTGTAGTGAAAATGACTCAGATCGGACCAACATGACATATAGCTCCCATATAATCGATAGTTTCGATAAATGGGTTTTGGGCTATAATTTTTGCAGTTAAAAAGCTAGGAACGTTAAACTTTGCACGTTTGCTACATATTATACATGTAATATATGTAGGCAAAATCAGCCAGATCGGACCAATATAACGTATAGCTCCCATACAATCGATTGTTTCGATAAGTGTGGTTTTGCATTCATGAAAGGTATAAAGCCTTCGTCACAGCCGAAGACAGCCCTTTCCTTACTTGTTTTTCTCTGTTATTGCAATTAATTCATATCCGGAGTCTTAAAAGATTTTCATAAAATCATAATAGTGGCGTTAAGTGGTCAGTGTGTACAGCAATGTTTAAGGACAGTCTAAATAGAATAGGATAGAACCAAATAAATACTAACTATACATCTGCTCAGCAGTGACAACGATGTTTGTCATACTCATTGAGTTCAAAAGATTCGTTTTTTGAGTTGGACATCCAAAAAATTTATTTGCTTATACCAAAAACGGTAAAGCCAGAAATATTGTATATCCAAAAATATTGTATGTGAAAAGCTATTAACAAAAAACCAAAAAATTACCCAGGTCAAATCCTGATTTATGGGCCCGATCCATGATTTTAATGTGCAGAACACCTTTCGTTATTGGCCATGCGTCTTAATGTCACTGACATTAATTCGTATAATATTTTGACCTTAGTTCGCTTTGGACATGCGAATTAAAGTCATTGAGATTCGACGCAGATTATTATATCCTGAATTTGGGAGTTATAAATAAGCGCCGCAGTCGAAAATTTGGAATAAAAATAGCGCGATTTTATATTCCAGATTTTCATTTTTACTATCCCGATTCATGATATAATAGTCTTTAGTTTCAAATGATAATGATAATAAAAAATGGAAATTTTTAATTTAAAATCGCGCAATTTTTTGTTGCAGTGCTATAAAGCCATGGTCAATAAAGCCATATAGCCTTATATCTCAATGAAACGAGAAATTAAACCATATGGCTTGATTGCATACACGTCACTGACGTTAATTCCACTGGAGAATTTTCGTTTTTGAATCGTGAGTTTTAATGCCATTAACACTTTTGTTGTTATCTTATATTCACAATTAAACGTTGTAGTAAGTCGATCTTCGTATCGACGCGCCATGCAAAAAAAATAGCACCAACATTTTTATGTCTGACGAAAACTAGCACTTTTGATTTTTGACTGAGGAAAAGTAGTTATTTCGTTTTGTTTCTGACAAAAACGAACACTTTCATCATCTGTATGACGAAAAGTATCACTCAAATTGGGTTTGTTATTTTCTCAAATTGTGTTAATAATAATGTACTATGTTAAAACAAGAATATATATGTAAATAGAAAGATATTGGCATGTGAGTTAAATTCAAAGTGAGCATTTAGATTTAGTTGTCGTGAGCGGTGGGTTCAGGGGCATCTGGATGCGATGCTGTATTGATTTCTTTGATTCCAGTTTATAATATTTTATATAAACGTTAAAAACTATGCGACGTCCATTTCCAAAAATTGAAAAAATAAAATATTACAATGATCATCAGGCCATTTTAATTACCAAAATTTAGCATTATTTCTGCATTAGTGCAGTAGATTTGCCATGTTTCAGTTTCCTACCTTTCGTTAAGAATACCTACCATCATACCAGTATATCCGTATTGTTTAAGCGACATAAGCTACGGTTGTTTCATTCGTTTATTTCATTAGTATTGCAAGCTATTGTAGTTCGCAACCAGCTTATGAAATATTGCGTAGATATAGCTTATGTTGTGTAAAGCCAAGGGGTGGTTTTTCACAGCGAAAATGAGGAAGCCAATCACATTGCCTCAGAGCCAACAGTGCTAGCCACCAATTAATACATATAGGATGTCACAGGTGTCCCGCACCTCCCATTCTCTAAAGAACACAAAGAATTTAACACTTGTGTAACACCGTCATCAGAATCTGAGCCAAATGATTTAATAAATACAATTTGACCACAACGGTCAAATAGCATCTGAGTCAAATAACAAAATTAAAATTTCTCAAACTAACGTAATTTTGAGACTTATAATAATAATGGACAACTTAACCACCAAGCAGGTTTAGACCGAGCTTCTCTGCCAGTTTTTGGTGGGCCCTATATATATTCTATGGCCCTTACTAATGTCACTGAGACGCTTTTTCATGGCAGGAATACAATCGAGGGTTGGCGACCTCCAGAGTGGCAGGCTAGCAATACTACTAAAACACCACATCTCAATTTATCTCGGCTCTTTCTTATATTAGAAACCGACACCACTTTAACGAATCTAGACCCTATAAATAAGCAGAAAATTAAAGTGCTAGTTTTCGTTAATCACTAGTTTTCTCCGTAAAAATTGTTTAACCCTTCTGCTACGTTAGAAAAAAATCACACTTTTAGGGTTTTGGGTCAATTTGGCCCACTCATGAAAACTAAGAGCTACTTATAATTTTTTTAACCAAACTTCATTTTTATTTTCATTTAAAATCATTTATTATTTAATATAGAAAAGATTTTTATTTATTGGTAAATCTTCTACTGTCATTTTTTACACACTAAGCTGCTAAATGCAAAGTCTGTTTCTAGATGACAGTGGAAAAGAAGCGGCAAATTTTCTACGACATACCAAGTGTTTTTTGCACTCATGCATAAAACAGGGATTCGCAGATTTGTTAGTACTAATGAAGCTTTCAGATGGTATGCGAAAAATAGGAAAAATGTATGCAACTTTCCATAAATAGTGTTCTTTATAGTTTCCTAAAAATATATACATTAGGGTATACTAAATCACTTGGTTTTAGTAAAATTTTAAAAATCTACAAGTTGTTATAAAAACGTATTAAACATTCTTTAAAATGCTGTGCATTGGTAATCAACCTCAATCGATGCAATGTAGAATTGGCGCCCGGACACTAGCATACGGTGTTTGATGTGTGTGAGAAGCACCGACCTAGATGACTGAAGAAAAATAAGTCTACTATAGAGATAAAGAGGTTCCTTCGTATAAATGATTATGTGAAGAGCAGTTAGCGTTCTCACTTTTAGTAAGTTATCAAAAGAAATGTTTAGCAACTTTTTAACGTAGGATGAGACGTGGTCAAACCTTTTTAGGCCATATACATATCTAGCAATGTTGTTATAGACAACATTTAATTTCATCTTGCTTACGTAGTCACAACTTGCAAAAATCTCACAACTAAATATATAGGAGCGTAGGTATTAAGTACGCTTTCGCTAAAAGTAGTCTTACATGAAGTGGAGTGTAGTACTGTGTTTACCATGGTGTACGGAGCATACCATACACTCTTCCTACTGTGCGAAAAATGTGATCTTTCCATGTCAATGTTTTGTTAAATACTACACCTAGATTTTTTGCTGTATCAACGTATTCAATCACTGAGCCCTCAAAGGTAACTTTGTCTAAGTCATGTGTATTCATTATTATTATTATTATTATTATTATAACAGCTTTCTACGAATAACAATACATTTAGATTTTTTCGGGTTGAGACATAAGCCATTCCTAGAAGCCCACAAGCCAATTTGTTTCAAATCATAATTTATATTATTTACTAGCAGACCCGGCAGACGTTGTTCTGCCTGACCAGTGACTTCCCTAGAAATACATTTTCAAATATTTTTCTTTAACTTTTAACATTCCATTTATTGCAGTGCTTTAGGATATACAATGTTTCTGGCTTTAAAGTCTTTGGTATAAACAAATAAATTTTTTGGATGTCCAACTCAAAAAACGGATCTTTTGAACTCAATGGGTATGGCAAAAACCATTATGCGCTGCTGAGCAGATGTATAGTTAGTACTTGTTTAATTATATCCTATATCTACCTATAATAATCTGGATATTTATGAACGGCAATAACAAACAAAAAAAATTAAGTGCTTTGATTAAGATTTAAGAACGTTAAAATGTCACTAAAGCAAATACATTCAGGGATATAACGAATTGAAATATTACTTAGCTTGTGGTCTTGGAACTGCCCACTTTTCCAAAGAATTTACAAATGTAGCCTATGTATGTCGTACCCAACGAAGATTTTAACGTATTGGAAAAGTTTAAAACAGATCAACCATAAACTTTGGACACTATTGAAGTACAAACAAAGCACTGAATACAAAAAATGTGGGCGTGGCACGGCCCACATTTCCCAAATTATATAATTCTTCACCAAGGGACACACATATCCAAAAATCATTAGTTTAGACCAAAAATATTCAAAGTTATGATGATTTAAATTTTATATAGCCTGGGGGCGTGGCACAACAATCTTCTGAACCTATCTGAAATTTAGAGAAGATCGACCATAAACTTTGAACTTATTGAAGTACAAACAAAACACAAAAAATGTGGGCGTGGGACCGCCCACTTTTCCCAAATTATAACCATCTTGACTAAAGGACACACATATCCAAAAATCTTTAATTTAGACCTAATATGTTCAGAGCTATGAAGAATCTAAATTTATATAGCCTGGGGGCGTGGCACCGCCTACTTTTCCAAAAATTGATATAGCCTAAATCGTACACAACAATCTTCTGAACCAATCTTGAAAGTTTAAAAGAGATTGATCATAAACTTTGGACATTATTGAAGTACAAACAAAACACAAAAAATGTGGGCGTGGCACCGCCCACTTTTCCAAAATTACATAAACCTTTACTGAAGGACACACATATCCAGAAATCATTAAATTAGACCAAATATGTTCAGAGCTATGAAGAATTTAAATTTTATATAGCCTGGGGGCGTGGCACCGCCTACTTTTCCAAAAATTGATATAGCCTAAATCGTACACAACAATTTTCTTAACCAATCTTGAAAATTTAAAAGAGATCGACCATAAACTTTGGACATTATTGAAGTTCAAACAAAACACAAAAAATGTGGGCGTGGCACCGCCCACTTTTCCAAAATTACATAAATCTTGACTAAAGGACACACATATCCAGAAATCATTAATCTAGACCAAATATGTTCAGAGCTATGAAGAATTTAAATTTTATATAGCCTGGGGGCATAGCACCGCCTACTTTTCCAAAAATTGATATAGCCTAAATCGTACACAACAATATTCTGAACCAGTCTTGAAAGTTTAAAAGAGATCGACCATAAACTTTGAACTTATTGAAGTACAAACAAAACACAAAAAATGTGGGCGTGGCACCGCCCACTTTTCCAAAATTACATAAATCTTGACCAAAGGACACACATATCCAGAAATCATTAATTTAGACCAAATATGTTCAGAGCTATGAATAATTTAAATTTTATATAGCCTGGGGGCGTGGCACCGCCTACTTTTCCAAAAATTGATATAGCCTAAATCGTACACAACAATCTTCTTAACCGATCTGGAAAGTTTAAAAGAGATCGGAGATAAACTTTGGACATAATTGAAGTAAAAACGAAACACAAAAAATGTGGGCGTGGTACATCCCACTTTTCCAAAATTATATAAATCTTGACCAAAGGACACACATATCCAAATATCATTATTTAAACCGAATATGTTCAGAGTTATGAAGAATGAATATTTTATATAGCCTTGGAGGGTGGCACCGCATACTTTCCCAAAAATTAATATAGCCTATGCTTTAACCCATGACCCCAAGAATATACTGTGAAAATTTCATAAAAATCGGTTGAGTACTTTGGACGCCCATAACGGACACACAGACACACAGACACACATTCATTTTTATTTATAAGATACACAAACTAGTACGATCACACCCTGCAAAAAGTGAGTCTGGTCTAAGACTGTATAAAATACAGTCTTTCGTTGACATACTACCGGACCAAGTCTAGACCAATCTCATGTAAAACCATAGGACCAATTTACACGGAGCATGTCCTAGGCTTGGTCTACCATTCTACCATTTATGCCGTGTACAGTCCAGACCAAAGATAGACCGTTTGGTCTATACATAATTTTTGTGCTCATTAACATAACAAGTGAATATATTTCTTCAATTCGGCAAAGCAAAACTACATGCGCACAACTAGTCATATTGGTCTAGATAAAAACTAGATTTTTCTAGCTATCTATATACCACTAATTTTGTGTTATAGGACCAATGCTTTTTGCAGGGCAAGGACAACACGTATATAATTGTACATCGTCAGCATAGATATGAACTTTGCAATACTGAAGAACATCGGGCAAGTCGTTTATATATAAAATAAATAACAGAGGCCCAAGAATTGAACCTTGTGGCACACCTCTTGAGACGTTCAAAAAATCAGATTTTCTACTACCGATACTTACGGCCTGAGCTCTGTCACCAAGGTGATAAGAGCAGTAGAATGGCTAGAAAAATTAAATAAATTTTCAAGCTTCTGGCAGAGCAGGTCATGATCGACAGAATCAAACGCCTTCGAGTGATCAAGAAGTGTTAAAAACGCAGTCCAATTTTCGTCAACTCGCTCACGGATGTCTTCTATCACAGATAATAGTGCAGTCGTGCAACTGCTCTTACATCTGAAGCCCGACTGACTCTCAGTTAGAAGCTTGTTGTTCTGCACATATGTGGTAATTTGCCAGTGTATGATTCGCTCGACTACTTCCGACATAAACGGTAAAATGGCTATAGGTCTATACTCGTTGTTCGACTTTCGGATAGGGATAACTTTAGCAGCTTTCCAGCATGTCGGGAAAATACAGGTCGTCAGGATTGAGTTGATCAAATATGTTACGTAGGGAAGTATTTTAAAAACTTAACACATATACCGTCAAAACCCATAGCATTAGACTTCACAGAGAGTATGGCTTGCACCACGCACAAAATCAAGAGGACTATGTTGTTACGAACACAATAATTGACAGTACCGATATGTGTACGAAAAGGCAGGTTAACAAAGTTAGAATTTAAATCATTCACGTCGACATCAGGAAGGACAGATGACTCTCCTTTGGATTTACCTATCCCAATTTCCCTGATCTTTTTCCATGTATCCTGTGAATTCACAGCAGAACTAAACCTATCCTTGTAATAATTGTCCTTAGCCAACCGAGTGGCTTTGTTGACATCGAGCCGAGCGGCTTTGAAGCAGTTTTGCGTTTCCTTAGTTTTGTAACGTTTCCAGCGGGAGTAAGCATAGTTACGCTGGCGAATTAAGTGCCTGACGTTGGCATTAAACCAAGGACAAGTTTTGTACCTAGCTGATTTAAGTTCTACAGGAACATGGTTTTCAAAGAGCCAATTTATTTTGCTTTCGAGGAATAGAGTCTGATCATCAACCGATGCCAAAGTAGAATCACACCCCAATCGACTGAATCCACTTCTGCTGCAAGAGAACAGTGGTCAATGTTTCTGAAATCACGATAGGTAAAAGAAGTTAATTCGTAAAATCATAAATTAAAAATATAAGATCGTGTTTTGAGAAGCAACTTACCGAGAATTGGCTATAGTGGAGACATTTCTGAAGATCGTTTACGAAGAATAAATCAAGCAAGGGCGAACTGGAGTTTGTGAAGTTGGCAGTGTTGAGTTGGTTGGGGGTCCTAACGATTCCATACTTAACTTTAAGCTGGAATCCACAAGTAAGTTGCATTTAAAATCTCCAGCGATTGTAATGTTGTTATAACTTATGAGTAGAAGTTGTAGAAAGTCAATGAAACCGCTGAAATTAACTTGGCGATTGGGACGGTACACACAGCCGATAAGAAACTTATTGTTGTCTTGGGAAAACACCTCAACGAACACAAACTCGACAGGGTTTAGAACTACAGCACAATTTACACGACGAACCACATTTAACATATATAGCAACACCACCACCATGACTACTTCTATCAGCCCTAAAAAGTTGGTATCCGTTTAATTTAACAAGGTCATTAGTATGGTTTAAAGTGATACATATTAAATCAATATCGGAACCTTCGCACAAGTATTTTAACTCATCGAGTTTTTTGTATAAACTTTGTGCATTAATATGACTAATTTTTAGTCCTTTAGCTCGTTTGCATACTATGCGCAAGAGTGTACGCAAGTTGTCTTCGGAACTTGACCACGTATTATTTAATGCCATCATTAAGGTTAAGATTAAGCGATTGCGCGGCACTGCATCTGACTAATGAAAACTTGGTAGACATTGTACTGAAAGTTGGGGTAAAGATAAAGATAAGGAAGAATTGGGTAGAATAATAACAATAAAAATAACAATAACAATGTAGACTATGATTAAAAATATCCAAATCAACATTCTTAGTGACTGTCACCAACAGTACTCGCAGGCTGCGTGCCGCCATCACGAAAGGAATTTCCGCTCCCAGCAACAGTTTCGACTAAAGCTTCGAGAGCTTCTAAGCTAAATACTTTTGCGGGAGTGTCGCTGGCTTTGACTTTGATGTGAACGACGCCCCTTATAGTAAACGCCGAAGATACCTTTTTCCTTTTCTTCAGGCGAATCGCTGCTTTGAATACTTCGTAGTTAGATTTCGTGAGCGATGCGTTTACGAAAATTGGTGCTTCAGAATTTATGCCCACGTGAACTAGTTTTAAACCATTATTACCTTGACGTCTGAAATTCGCAATAGATTTTAAAAGATGATTCCGATCAGCTGGTGTGTGAAACTTAATTATCACAGCCGGGTCTGGCGCTCTGTCGTGTAGCTTTCGTGGCCGAAAAATACCCTTAAGAGAAGGAGGCCGTATTTTAAGATTGGTGCATAAGGTGTTGTATATATAACATGTTTTGCTTAAGAGTGGCTATTTCACTTTCAAGGCTCTCGATATGATCGAACGCGTTTTCCAGACGAGTTATTCTCTCGTTCGACACATTCAAGTCCTATAACAATTCTTGCTTCCACCCCTTGAATTTGTCCTCCAATTTCGAACAAACAAAGGAAATTTGTCTTCTCTCGGAATCCATAATTTGTTTGGACAACACCTCAGTGAACTTGGCAAAACGAACATCCAAGTTGCGAATTACACTCGGGGATGAGTCGCTGAGACGCGGGGCTTGGGTTACGGTTTCACCTCCAGTCTCGTTTGCATCGTCATTACGGCGCTTTCCAGAACTTACAAATATGTCTTCCATTACAATTGAAACCAAAAAATACCTCAGGTGAATGCTCAAAAATAACGGAGTGTCAGCACAAAATAGATAGAATGCTGAATCACTATTTTAGAACTAAGGAATTATCAAACGTTGGAGAATATATTTTTCTCTGCTTATGGAGTAATTGCGGCTTAAATCAAAACTCAAATGACGCTACCGCAGCGCCAAACCAATTAATTTTGTATGAATGTTTGTACGTCTATGTACATACAATCGTTTATTCATGCAGACTAGAAGTTTTTGCCAACATCAGTTTATCCTTGCTCTGGGCAACCGCTTTCGGCATGTGAGCATTAGAGTGCAATTATGTTTTATTTTTTTTCGAGTTCCACTTTGAAGTAATCGCGCAAGCGGCGCCCTGGCGTTATCTCAAGTTTGTATACGAAACTCTGTCTTGCGCTAATCAGAGCATGGACCCATCAAGGAAATAATCGGCGTACCGGCACCTTGGCTGTAAAGGTCATCTCCTCAAGGTCAAAGATCGCTCTATCTAATAGGTTTATACTCATACACCTGAAGCATCACTCGGAAGCATTCAGGGTCAAAAGAGGTGATATGTAATAATGCCAATGGAATTAATGTCAGTGACATAAATTCTAATGTATAATGTTGATTAAAGTCGTGATATTTTGACAATTGACGAAACACTTCTCTTTGGGAAAACAAACTATTATTTTATGCCTGTGTGTATTTTTGACCACTGAAATTATTTCACAGCTCCTCGAATGAAGATGGATTTTAATCCATTTCCATCCATTTTCTTTTTAAGAAAACATCTTGGGAAGATATATTGTACTTCCCCTTATGTCAGTGGGAGATATGAGCATAAAGCATAGGATTAACTCCTAACAGCTCCGATCTGGATTATGTTAAGCGAGTCAACTAACGAAGCTTCGGCAAAGAAGGTTCTTCCGTCGGAGTTGAGTTTGGCTTCGGTTACGTCGAAATATGGCATTAGTTATAGAGCAAACAAACAAGATGTGGCTCACCCTAAAGCACATATGTACATACATATATGTGAAGAGTAAATTCCAGTTCTCACCTCTTAATCGTGTAAGCCCTGGATACTAACTATCGCTTGCAAATAAATCAACCAAAAACACATATATACATAAGTGTGCAGTCAAGTAATAGCGCTGCTTTAAATTGGTTCTAAATTACCACCTTAGTCCTTGAATTTGTTTTACAAACAATCCGATTTCGCGAAGTTACATACACACGTTGAAACCTATGTACATGTATACTCTCTAACTGTATAGCTATTAAAGGCTGACTTAATTCAATTTGCAACTTATTGTTTCAACCATACTCAACTTCACCTTGACTCACATGGGGGACAATCTTGGTCAGGTCGATTTGTAAAATTTGTACAGATATGTGCCTTATGGAAGCATATAATCAGGAGTGACTTTACCTAAATTGTATGATGTTATTAAACGAAGTAAAAATTAGTAGTGCAGCTGGTGTGGTCTATACGTTATCTTCTAGTAAAATAACTTTTCAGAAACCGCCATAATGTGAAATATATGTTTAAACAAAATGGACTCTTGCAATTTGATCTCATGTCATTGCAAAAAGGTTGAACCGCCTTAAGAACTTAATAACACATTTTATAATGTTTTCCAAATAAGCATTGGACTCGCTTTCGAACCAAGCTTAAACAAGACGTTTATTTTCCAAAATTTCTTCTATAAAAATTTTATTCTAAACTACCAGACCCGGCAGACGTTGTTCTGCCTGACCAGTGACTTCCCTAGAAATACATTTTCAAATATTTTTCTATTAATTTTTAACATTCCATTTATTGCAGTGCTTTAGGATATACAATGTTTCCGGTTTTAACGTCTTTGATATAAACAAATAAATTTTTTGGATGTCCAACTCAAAAATCGGATCTTTTGAACTCAATGAGTATGAAAAAAACCATTATGCGCTGCTGAGCAGATGTATAGTTAGTATTTATTTAATTATATCCTATACCTACCACTTAACGCCACTATTATGATTTTATGGAAATCCTACAATACTCTGGATATGTATAAACAGCAATAACAAACCAACAAAATTAAGTGCTCTGATTAATATTTAAGAACGTTAAAATGTCACTAAATCATATACATACAGGGATATAACGAAATGAAATATTACGTAGCTTGTGGTCTTGGAACTGACCACTTTTCCAAAAAATTTACAAATGTAGCCTATGTATGTCGTACCCAACGAAGGTTTTAACGTATTGGAAAAGTTTAAAACAGATCAACCATAAACTTTGGACATTATTCAAGTACAAACAAAGTACTGAATACAAAAAATGCGGGCGTGGCACCGCCCACTTTTCCAAAATTACATAAATCTTGACCAAGGGACACACATATCCAAAAATCTTAATTTAGACATAATATGTTCACAGCTATGTAGATTTAAATTTTATATAGCCTGGGGGCGTGGCACTGCCCACTTTTCCCAAAATTAATATAGCCTATGCTTTAACCCATGATCCCAAGAATATACTGTGAAAATTTCATAAAAATCGGTTGACCTTTGGACGCCTATAAAGGACACACAGACACATTTGTTTTTATACCCAGTATAGTATTCCAATATGGTATTACTATGTTTTACATATGGGCATTTCCACGGTAACGGACGCGACATTTGCACGCTTTTAAGTGCGTCCGAAACAATGAAGACAAAGTAAAAGTTTACATATGTTGATATTGTTTTAAAGGGCTGACGGAGTGCTATAGTTTAATATATACGGGGAGGATCTTTTACGAATAAGTGCGTAGTTATAAGCAATTATAAAGTGATACGGACGCGACAAAAAATAGAAGTTTTTTTGAGGCGCATTCATAAATATATAAAATTTAGCAAATTACGGATTTTTATGTATATACAATATACATGTTAATAAATGCGAACAGATGACTGATATTCGTAGGTTTATGAAATGTGATAATTTTCTCTTAGTTTTTTTTAATTGAGTATAGAAGAGATACGGACGCGACATAACGGACGCGACAAAATTTTCCATGAGTTAAGAAATAGAATTTTTTTTATTTGAACACTTCAATTTTATTGAAAATAAAAACTCAAGTAACATTATAGTAAAAACGACTTACAAAATTAAGAAGAAAGTTATTAGTTTTTAGTATGGTCTATTTTAATTTTTTTCTTTATTGAATAGGCGGTCCGAGCAACTTCAATAAATTTAAATTTTTTTTATTTTTCTCTCTATATTTCATTGCTATTGCTTTTCTTGTTTCTTTTGCCGTTTTTGCCATTTATAAAATTTAACTCTTGTTCAATTTCTACGAATTTATTTAATATTTAAGGTTTGTGGTAACGGACGCGACGAATTTCAAACACCGATAAATTTTATTAATCGCTTTTGCCGAGAGTCAATGGCTACTTTTCTTAAGTGAAATAATTTATTTGCTTAAAGTCTGAAAGCAATTTACACTTCAACACTTTTTGCACTAATGAGAACAATAAATGCTGTTTTTCGGTAACGGACGCGACATGCGAATGTAAGCAGAAGTAATCAAAAAAAAACTACCGTTATTCGATCTCCACTAAGTCTGTCTGCTTGTTAAACATTATGTTACTATGAGTAGAAGACTTTTAAATTATAAAAACATCATAGTATTACTTTGAATAAGGGAATATAACACGGAAATAAAATAGGTATATTTGGTCAAAAGAGTTAGATTTTTGTACATTTTGTATACTCGTTGTATATTTCGGCTCAAAATTAAAAGAAAATAAAATTTTTTTTATATTTATAAAGTAAAAACATTTGAGATTTATTATTCATCAACAAAAAGTTTTCAGGAACAGTTTGAGTTTTGCACTTGTGGTTGACCTTTTTGTGAAAATGCCCATATAAAAAAATGTAAGACTAAAAATATTCGTGTTAGTTGTATTTCCAAGTTTATTTCGAATGAAAATTTTTGAAGTAATAAAAATTACAAATTTGATTCAAACGGAAAAATAAAAAGTAAAATTATATAAAACTTAAATATTAACACAATAGTGAGTTGACTGAAATTATTTCTAGTCAAAGTTGCCATAATCTTAAACTGATTAAAATTTCATTTTTAAATGTTAACATCTGGTGCGAAGATTCGGGTGAAAATCCTAGACCATTTTTTCCAAACATTTTACGAAAAACAGTGTTTGATTTATTACATGGAATCGCACATCCAGGTACAAAGGCAACTCGTAGATTGATTGTTAGGAAATATTATTGGCCAAATATGAACAAACAAATTAATATCTGGTTGCCAGAAATCGAAAGTTAGTCGTCATACGAAATCCCCAGTTTTCAAAATTGCAATACCTAAGAGTAGGTTTGAGCACATTCATTTAGACATTGTAGGCCCTTTACCTATTTCAAGAGGACATTGTTATATTTTTACCATAGTTGATAGATTTACGCGTTGGCCTGAAGCATTTGCGTTAAGAGATATTTCTGCGCCAACTATTGCTAGAAAATTTTTTAATGAATACATTTCACGATTCGGAATTCCATTAAAAATTACTACAGATCAGGGAGCCCAGTTCACCTCAAATTTATTTTCGGAATTAACTAAATTTCTTGGCAGTCACCATATAACAACGTCTCCTTATCATCCTCAAGCTAATGGAATGGTAGAGCGATTCCATAGGCAACTAAAGTCCTCAATAATGGCTAGGAATGAATCAAGAAATTGGAGTGAAGAGTTACCGATAATACTTCTTGGTTTGCGATCAACATTTACACCTGCTGAAATGGTTTATGGTCAAAATTTACGTTTACCTGGTGAACTTGTTGTTAAATCTAATGAAACAACAACTACATCAGATGTTTTAAGTACATTGCGTGAACATTTTCGAAATTTTAGATCAAATCTTAACCATCATCAAAATTCTTCAGCTATTTTCGTTCCAAAAGATTTACAAAACTGTAAATATGTTTTCGTGCGTGTTATCAATAAACATTCCTTACAACATCCCTACGAGGGACCGTTCAAAGTTATTGAAAAAGATATTAAAAATTTTAGTGTAGAAATAAACAATGAAGTTAAAAATATTCCTATTGATCGTTTGAGACCAGCTATGGTTGAAACAAATACCAAAAAGAAAGTTACTTTTAATTTATTTAACAATAAATCTCTGGAAGGGGGTGTATTGTAGGGTTGTTTGTTCTCACTTAATATATGTACTAATTTTAATTGTGTTAATGTTTAAGTTTTATATAATTTTACTTTGCATTTTTCCGTTTGAATCAAATTTGTAATTTTTATTTTTCAATATTGAAATGTTGTACTTCAAAAATTTTCATTCGAAATAAACTTGGAAATACAACTAACACGAATATTTTTAGTCTTACATTTTTTATATGTAAAACATAGTAATACCATATTGGTATTATTTTTATTATTAAGTTATTATATATGTAAAATATTTATTGTTTTTTAGAAAATACATTTTTGGAATGAATATAAAAATATTTGATAATCAAAAATTGTCAAATGAAAAAGTAGAAAATTATTTTAAATTTAAATAAAATTACAAAGTGGTTATAAAGCAAAGTACACCAATATATGTACATATATAACCCTACAACTACTCCCCTCCCCAGTAGAACGATACATTTAATAGAACAAAATGCTGAGCGAACTAAATATTTTCAATGAAAGACAAAGTTGAAAGGACTAAATATTTGCTATAATGGATGACTCAAGTTAAGACTGATTGAAGTTGATTTACTGACATGACGGGGGCGTTGCAGATGCAATACCTCGAACCGCCGACAGGTACTGCGTTGTAAATAAAGCACGACGAGTGGTTTCGGACTGTCCTTTTTGGGTAGGACCGTAATTCATATCCAATAATGATGCGTTAAGTCACAGATTCAAAGTAGTGAAAATTGATTGTAGATAAAGATAAGTTGTGCAGGATCTCTCACCGATATACATATATATTTGATAATCAAAAATTGTCAAATGAAAAAGTAGAAAATTATTTTAAATTTAAATAGAATTACAAAGTGGTTATAAAGCAAAGTACACCAATATATATGGGTCAATTTCAAAAAAAACGTACACAACGAGTTTTTTTTTGCTTATTTTTAAAGTTTTTCCAATTCGCCTGTAAGAGTGGCCAATTTATGTAGAAATTGATGAAGAATCCGGTGGGACCTTTAGGCTCTCAAAAAAAATCCATATTTTTGGTTTTTTTTAGGTTTTCTATGATTTCTATCTTGAGCGTCACACACCAAATATGTATAAAAAATCTCTGAAAATGCAAAAATATTTGAGATTCAAGTTTAGTATGTTGTTCTTTTGTTTTTCAAGATTCACTTCTGCCAAAATCACCTTTTCGATTATAAACACAAAATCACGATTCACCTTGATTTTTTTTTTTTTTAAGTGACTAGTTATTTACAAATTTTAAGATGAAAATATGTAAATTATTGTTAAAAAGAGACTTGAACTAAGGGGTTACTTGCAAACTAATAGGCTTGTAACAATGTATTTAAAAAAAACTGCATTTATAAGCGTTTTAAGGAAAAAAACTGAGTGTGACGCTCAAGATATATTGTGACGATCAAGATGAAAATATGTAAATTTTTGTTAAAAAAAGACTTGAACTAAGGGGTTACTTGCAAAGTAATAGTCTTGTAACAATGTATTTAAAAAAACTGCAAATATAAGCGTTTTAAGGAAAAAAAACTAAGTGTGACGCTCAAGATATTTTGTGACGATCAAGAGATTTTGTTGCACGTAAACAAGAAATAATGCCAAATTTAAAGTGTAACGAAAAAAAGTTTATTTTTTACAAAAAGTAAATAAAAGAAAACAAAAATTCTTCAAAAAACAAAAATTTTCATACGAAACTAAACATGTACATATTCTTTGATGTCTTTAACAAAATTTTAAAAAAGGAAGTAATTCTTGAAGAAACTTATACACATACGCGCTTTATCGAGCTTTACTTTCTCGCGATATTTCCGTGCTCTTTCAGCCGCCGTTAATTTTGTAGTTTTACTCTTAAAAATTAAAAAATAAAATCAAAATTAAGCATTATAAGCTATGAAGCAATATGTATGAAAAGTGATGCTCATGAAATGTTTGCCTATTTTGGTTTTTTCCGTAGGCAATTTATTTCCCAAATTCACAAATTATAAAAAAATGAGTTGAGACCATGTAAACAATGATTGTCAACTTTAATTTTTTACATTTAATATATTCACTTTTAAAAAAATTAGCGTGACGCTCAAGAATTTTTATCGCGCCCTTACCATGGTGTTCACAAAAACTACGCAAATCCACACTTTTTTTAATAGTTTTTGTTTTCGCCTTTTCACTATTGTAATAATTAAAGTTTGTACTTTTTTTACGTTATTTACTTTATTTAAATGAAAATTGAAAACTGCTAATATTTCTTGATTTATAAAAAAGTGACGCTCAATGCAAATTGTGGGGACAACTGTTCTTTGCAACGCCAAATTCGCACTAATTAATTTTTGACAACTATATCAAATCAAAACAAAAGAAAGATACCCAATAATTCGAAAACTGTTATTAAATGTTGCCCAGTAACTTTTTTCTTGATTTTATTTTATTTTGTTTACTAAAAATTCTAACGGGGGACACATGCTTTTGTATGAAAGGAGTCAGAGGGAGAAACCAAACACCATACTGAATAAACAAAAAAACAAATATACAAATTTGAGAATTATATTTTTTTGTTACATATTCCTCGGTGATCACTGTCCCATTTTTGTTTTTTTTTTTTTAATTTGTTTTTTACCTAAAATAGTAGTGTAAAGTGCGGGGACACAAAAATTGCGTTTTTTTTGAAATTGACCCATATAACCCTACAATCACTTTTTGAATTGCTGACTGAAGCTATTTCACTTTTATTGATAACTTCCCATACATTATCAGCTAATTTCATTAGTTCAGTAATATTACTGGAATTTGAACCAGTTAAAACAATATTCAAATTTTTTGGAAGTTTCCTCATCCAAAGTTTTTTGAGGACCTCTTGGCTAAAATTGCTACCAGATAACAAAACAAGAGACCGATAAAATTCTGAAGGTTTGCGATCTCCCATTTCTGAATCTGATAGAACTCTATCCAACTTAGCATTCTCACTTAACGAGTGCCTATCAATTAAAATTTGCTTTAGAGCGGAAAATTTATTCGTCTCAGGAGGGTTTTGTATAAAATCTAAAATTGTCATAATGACTTCCTGAGGAAGTGCAGTTATGACACATTCATATTTCATAACTCAGGAGGTGACAAAATATGAATATGTCATAATGACTTCCTGAGGAAGTGCAGTTATGACATATTCATATTTTGTCTCCTCCTGAGTTATGCTCTTTCTGCTAAATTGCATTTCGGCATGGATAAGCCATGCCTCTGGGCAATTCGTCCAAAATTGGGGAAGCTTAACCGATGTTGCAAAGATTTCATTAGAGTTCTGATTCACATACATATGGATTTACAATTTCGTTCTGAAAATTGTTATCTTGTAAATCGATAAGTGAATCGTTCTGTTGATGTGTTGGTGTAGATGTATGTGGTGGTGAACGGAACATGTTTAAAGAAATGTTGTTAGGTACCTAAACAAAAAATAAAATCTCTGGGAAAGAGTGTTTACAATTTACTTTAAAATTATATGTATGTATGTAAATATATATCAATTGTGTGGAATTAAGTTTGATAACGTAATAATATCAAACAAAAATAAAGTTAAATTAATTTGTCTATTACTTAATAATCTGCAATATTAATTATTAAGTCATAAATATGTATGCATTCATGCAATTCTGATGCTTAGGGCGATGAATTTATTTGTCGTTACTTATTCCACCTTGATTGTTGGACGTTTTTATAATATCGTTTGAAAATGTAAATTTGCATCAAATGGTCAAGTGCCAGAAGTGATGTTGTGGTTATAGTTGTTGTAACGTCTGTACAGGCTGTACTAGCTGTTGATGATGTTCTTGTTGTTGTTAAAGTATCCCAGCGTTTTATTTTTCCTGCTCTGATGATTCTCTATAATCTACAGTTGAATTTTCAGCCTCTATTAACTCCACTTTTATTGCCGCAAGTGCTAGTGCTGAGTCTGAGTCATAGATGTTAAGTAATGATTAGATAATGCTAATGATTGCTAATTAACCTTCTTTGGGAAAATTCTCTAATTGATTAAATAATTAGAATTAGTTCAACTAATTCCCATTAGATAATTGAAATTTTTTTTCTAATGGTAAATCTAATTGCAATTAGTTGCCATTAGCAAAAAGAATTGGGTTACCTTTACAATTAGAAATCTAATTGACAACTGCTAATGCAATTAGATATTCAATTAGCTACAATTAGAATCAATTATTGTAGCTAATTGAATATCTAATTTCATTAGCAGAAGTCAATTAGATTTCTAATTGTAAAGGTAACCCAATTCTTTTTGCTAATGGCAACTAATTGCAATTAGATTTACCATTAGAAAAAAAATCTCAATTATCTAATGGGAATTAGTTGAACTATTTCTAATTGTTTAATGAATTAGAAAATATAAACCAATTGCATCAATTGCTAATGCTAATGGGAATTTAACATGTCTGGTCTGAGTGCTGTATGTAAGTGAGATACGGCAAGCAGTGTATCCAAGAAGTTCTCCACAGGAATTTTTATCAGCTATACACAAGCGACGGAAGTGCCAGGCTCCAAAATAAACAACTGACAAGCACGATAGTAGCTTTTCTTAAGCTGTTGTTTTTAAAATTTGTTTTAGTTATTTTCACTTAAATGCACACTTTTATTGCGTTTTTTAGCGAAAGGCAGGATCGCCAAATATAGTATACCAATATGGTATTAGTTACTATGTTTTACATATAAAAAATGTAAGACTAAAAATATGTTAGTTGTATTTCCAAGTTTTATTTCGAATGGAAATTTTTGAAGTACAACATTTCAATATTGAAAAATAAAAATTACAAATTTGATTCAAACGGAAAAATGCAAAGTAAAATTATATAAAACTTAAATATTAACACAATTAAAATTAGTACATATATTAAGTGAGAACAAACAACCCTAAAGTGATAGTTCAATTATATCCAGTTTAGTTCAGACAACTAATGTCATTTATAAAAATTTTTAAAAATTATCATTAGAAATAAATGAAATTACGAAAGAGATGAGTCAAAATTACTCCAGATCCCGATCTATAGGTAGGAACATACATATTTAGAAGTCCCTCTAGGAACCGGTCAAAATCTCGTGATAATCCAAATTGGCTCTGTAGGTACCATTATAGATTCGGAAGCAAGGCTACGAAATGTGAACAACCATGCGCATTTTCAAAAAATAGTTCAACAAACTAAAGTCTTCCGTTGTTGCAGCGACGAACAACGGAAAATTTGATGTTTCCACTCGTCGCTTGTTTATATTTGACAAAGATAATAAGCTCAATTTTCTTATTGATAGTGGGGCGGAAATTTCAGTTTTGCCAGTTTCAAAATTTGCATGTAGTAAGAAATCTGACATAATTTTAACAGCAGCTAACGGTACTACAATTTCAACTTATGGTACAAAAATTTTAAACATAAACTTAAGTTTACGGCGTGAGTTTCCATTTAAATTTTTAATTGCAGACATTGCTAAACCAATCATAGGTGCGGATTTTTTTATGTAAATATGGCTTACTTATTTATATTAAAAACAAACGTTTAGTTGATCCGTTGACAAGCCTTTCTGTTAATACTATATCACGTTTATGCAATATCCCTCTTCCCAAAATGTTCTCTGTTGATAATCAATATACGAAGTTATTGAACGAATTTCTATCTCTGATTTCCGAACCAGATTATATGAAGCCAGTTAAACATACTACGATACACAGACTTGTCACTGAAGGAAACCTTCCTTTTTCTAAGCCCAGGCGCTTAGATCCTATAAAATTCAAAGTAGCCAAAGCCGAGTTTGATTTTTTGTTAAAATCTGGAATTTGTAGACCATCGAATTCATCAGTAGCATCTCCACTTCATCTAGTACCCAAGAAGAACCTTAATGATTGGCGTCCTTGTGGTGATTTTCGACGACTGAACGTAGCAACCGTACCCGATCGTTATCCTTTGCCTCATATTCATGATTTCAATATGAATCTTCGCAACAAAAACGTGTTTTCCAAATTTGATTTAGTAAAAGCGTATCATCAGATACCAATGGCCAAAGAAGACATATATAAAACAGCAATAACAACACCTTTCGGTATGTTTGAGTTTTTACGTATGCCCTTTGGATTGAGAAATTCGTCCCAAACTTTTCAGAGATTTATAAACGAAGTTGTAAGTGGTCTAAACTTTGTATTTGCATACGTTGATGATTTGCTTATCGCAAGTGGGGATGAAAAGGAACATTTAAGAGATCTGCGCATACTTTTCGAGCGTTTATCGGAATATGGTTTAAATATTAAACCTAGCAAATGTATCTTTGGAGTAAATAATATAGATTTTTTAGGGCACAACATTTCCGGCTCTGGTATTAGACCAACAGATGAAAAAGTAGCAGCAATTCGTAGTTTTGAGCTTCCAAAATCTTTGAAACAGGCTCAAAAGTTTATTGGAATGATAAATTATTATCATCGATATATTCCGAATCTTGCTGAATATACAAGTGCAATATATAATTTAATTAATAATACTAACAAGAAAAGGGATAAAACATTAATTTGGGACGACACATCAACTAAAGCATTTGAATGTATAAAAGAAAGATTTGCATCTACGGTATTATTAAACCACTTTAATAAAGATGCAAAGCTTTCTTTGAATGTTGATGCATCTAATACAGCAGTTGGCGGTGTCATACAGCAACATTTTAATGGCAAATCGGAGCCAATAGGTTTCTTTTCTAAAAACTTCCAATAGGTTTCTTTTCTAAAAAACTTTCACCCTCAGAAACCAAATATAGCACTTTCGACCGAGAGTTGTTAGCAATTTTAGCCAAGAGGTCCTCAAAAAACTTTGGATGAGGAAACTTCCAAAAAATTTGAATATTGTTTTAACTGGTTCAAATTCCAGTAATATTACTGAACTAATGAGATTAGCTGATAATGTATGGGAAGTTATCAATAAAAGTGAAATAGCTTCAGTCAGCAATTCAAAAAGTGATAATTCAATTTCTCTCACCGATATATGTATATTTTGCTGGCGTCGCTTTTACTGATTTGAAAGAGATGTCCCCGACCGTATTCTAATATATGATCACTTGTATTTGGGAGGTTTTGGGAGTTTGTTGCACTGATGTGTGGCTGCACGACCGAATGTTGTTGTTATTAGGTTCAAAAAATGACTTAGGATCTCTAATATCCTGTCTGATTTTAATTAATGAGGTTCGCAGGAACGCCAAATGAGGAGTTAATTTTTAAGTTATTATATACATATGTAAAATATTTATTGTTTTTTTAAGAAAATACATTTTTAGAATGAATATAAAAATATTTGATAATCAAAAATTGTCAAATGAAAAAGTAGAAAATTATTTTAAATTGAAATAAAATTACAAAGTGGTTATAAAGCAAAGTACACCAATATATATAACCCTACACCCAGCGTATAAATTTTAAAATATTTTTCTATTAATTTTTAACATTTCATTTATTGCAGTGCTTTAGGATATATGTACAATATTTCTGGTTATTACTTAGCTTGTAGGCCTGCCCACTTTTCAAAAAATTTACACATATATGGAGCTTCGGTCATACCTAACAAAGCTTTTAACGAATTGGGAAAGTGTAAAAGAGATCGGCCATAAACTTTGGACATAATTGAAGTAAAAACGAAACACAAAAAATGTGGGCGTGGCACATCCCACTTTTCAAAAATTATATAAATATTGAACAACGGACACACATATCCAAAAATCATTAACTAAGACTAAATATGTTCAGAGTTATGAAGAATTAAAATTTGATATAGCCTGGGGGAGTGGCACCGCCCACTTTTCCATAAATTAACATAGGCTAAATCGTACACAACAATCTTCTTAACCGATCTGGAAAGTTTAAAAGAGATCGGAGATAAACTTTGGACATAATTGAAGTAAAAACGAAACACAAAAAATGTGGGCGTGGCACATCCCACTTTTCAAAAATTATATAAATATTGAACAACGGACACACATATCCAAAAATCATTCATTTATACCAAATATGTTCAGAGTTATGAATAATTAAAATTTCATATAGCCTTTGTAGTGGTACCACCCACTTTCCCAAAAACTAATATAGCCTATGCTTTAACCCATGATCCCAAGAATATACTTTGAAAATTTCATAAAAATCGGTTGAGTACTTTGGACGCCATCTCGCCTAAAGCATGTGACTTTGTCAAATGGTGTAAGAAATGTATAGTAATTCATCAATTGAGAACGGCTGGACCGATTTCTTCAATTTTCTGACTTTTTCGCAGGGTTTTCCCAAATTTTCTTTCGTAAAAAACTTCTCCTAGCTATTTCCAAGAACTGAAAAAAAATTTTACCCAAATCCGTCCAGCCGTTCTCAATTGATGCGTTACGATAAATTTTTTCCCACCATTTTTATACCCAGCTGTACTTGTACACAGGGTATTATAACTTTGTTGGGATAACGGTTGGTTGTACAGGTATAAGGGAATCGAGATAGATATAGACTTCCATATATCAATATGATCAGGATCGAAAAAAAATTTGATTGTGCCATGTCCGTCCGTCTGTCCGTTAACACGATAACTTGAGCAAATAATGAGATATCTTCACCAAATTCGACGTGCGTACTTATTTGGATTCAGAATAGATTGGTATTGAAAATGCGTAAAATCGGACCATAACCACGCCCCTTTTTCGATATCGAAAATTTCGAAAAACGTATAAAACGGGTTAATTTAATATTAGAAGCAGCTACAATGATAAAATTTTGCAATATGTATTGATTTAGATGTTCTAAGGCCGATTTTATCAAACTTTTTGAAAAAGGGCGTGGCACAGCCCACATATATTTGAAGAAATTTTCAAATTTTGACTCTTAATAACTTCAGAACAGTTTATGCTAGTATAACGAAATTTTGTAGAGGGCATACTATTGTTCAGTTAAATTCAGATATAGAAAATACACGGAATCGCTTCGCGACCACGCCTACTTTTTCATAAAAGTTATATTGAAAGGAGGTGGAAATATTGAAAAGTCCATATCTAATTAACTGATACCGCTATAATAATATAATTTGGTACATACATAAATTTTCATATTCTTTACATTATTTTTGCAAAATTTTGGAAAGTAGGCATGGCACCGCCCACTTATGAGTCAAGCAATTTTCAAATTTGGCTGCTAATAACTTCAGAACGGTGTGAGATAGATTTACGTAACTAGGTACCAGGCATGTTATGTTTATGGAGAGTACTACCACAGAAAATAAGAAAAATCGGTGAACGACCACGCCCACTTTTAGACTAAAGTTCTCTAAACGAGAGTTAGGAAACCGGAATATGCAATATCTGTTTAACTGATAAAGATATAATGCTAAAATTTAGTACATTCATTCACCTGATGATGTTACTAGTGTTGTTTAAAGGTTTTTTGGCAATATTTTGGAAAATGGGCGTGGCACCGCTCACAAGTGAATAAACAAAATATCAACATTTCACTATTAACAAGCCACTGTGAAAGTATCTGCAATGAAAACTGATCTTCAAACAGCATAATAAAATCCGTGGGCGTGCCACCACCCACTTTTTTAAAATTATGTAAATATTGATTAATGGACACATATATCCGTACATCGAAAAATTTCACAAAATACGTTAAAAGTTATGGGCATGGCACGCCTTCTTTTCCAAAGTTATATAGGACATGGTATAACCCTTGAAAAGATCGATTGAGTACTTTGGCTCATGTAAGCGGTTAAAGCTTTATAAGCTAGGGGCGTGGCCGCGCCCACCAAATTCGCTATTGTTTAGGCTCGGAATAGATTGGTTTTTAAAATGGGAGAAATCGGATGAAAACCACACCCCCTTTTTCTGAAAACTATCGCTGGGTATTTAATGTTCGGTTCACCCGAACTTAGACTTCCTTACTTGTTTTGTTGGGTTTCGTGCAATAATACTTACCTACAACACATAAAATCGATTGCAAACATAAGTTATTGGCATTTCGGGTAAGAAATTTCATGGCTCCCTTGAGTGCAAGTCACTGTTGAGCACGTTCGATTTGCAGAAGTGTTTCGCATATCCGTTTCTTGACAGCGTTGCAGCATTTGAAAACATTTGGTTTGATACCAAATACTGTAAGCAAACTAAATTTTCACTTGCAAAGCTTACAGATGATGCTTTAATGCTTAGACGTGAAGTATATAACGCGTAATATTGCGATACCTCCCCTCCTTAAGATTTAAATTCTTTTACTTTTCTAGCTATTTAGATAGCTAAAGGAAAGTTATGATTGAACATCCGTATCACACTAAATATCTGGTACTAAAATTAAATAGGCCGCGTAATGACTTAAATTCTATTATGACCGGTATGTTATGTTCGATGCATTACGAAAAAGATACAAAAGAACTGATACAACTAAATATATTAAATTTGGAATGTGTGCCGATGGGGTCGTCCTAGGAACGATTTCTTGGACGACATTCCGGGCATTCCTAAGCTCTCTTTAAAAGCTGCCATACGTTGCGTGTTCACCATTCTACTAATTTTTTTGCGCCAAATATGTGTGTGTTGACTTTTTGTTCTAAGCATCTGGCTGTCCTACTCGCTAATCTGTTAGAGATGTTTTCGGTAGATTGCAAAATTCTAACTTGCAAATAACCCTCTGTCAACTTTTGGAAATAGGAGTTTGTGCGAAATTTTCACCTATCAATGTGAAACAAACCATGTAGGTACATATACATATGTAGATACCCTACTAGACAGTTGAGCCTTTTATAAGTACTTATAAAAGCATTTTCATTAATAACGAATGCCCTTAATAATGTGTTCAATTTTGTTCAGGCCGTGTGAAAAATTTTAACACTTCCCCTTATTGATGTGATATTATATCCCGTTTTTACTTATTGTTTTGTATTCAATAAAATAATATATCTTCTTTGCTCTAACTAAGTCTCAAACTATTCATTTAAATGCTTACAAACTGTTCATTCCTAATGTTCAAAGTACTTAAAAATGTCCTAACAAAGTATTCATTCGAACTACTTATATATGGCCTCACAAACTATTCACAGCAAATGCTCAAACCCCTTATATTTTCTCTCCAAACTACTCACATTATCTCTCCAAAGTACTTATAAGAAGAAGATTCAAATTTTGTTTTTTTCATAGGATATTTGAAGACCTTTTTCATGCAAGAAATGATATACGAAAATTGTTGTAAGAAAAGATCAATCCAAAAGCAATCGAAGGAGTAATGTGTCGCTCTATTTTTTTATTTGTAGTACTACATTTTTGATTTTTTTACTGTGCTTTGTGGTTTTTTATAGAAGCAGCCAATGTGAAAAATTTCAAACTCATTCTGAAAAATGAAAAAAACAAAACACATTAAAAAAATTTCTGGAGGGCGCTTTTGTTTTTTGTCGTTTTTTTTTGATATGGCGAGCTCAGAGCTCAAAAGATTGATAAGGTACTTATCTCGTCCTCAAAGGCAGAGTCCCCTGATGCGGTAAGGTTTTTACAACTCATGAAGTGACCCCGATATCTGTTGTGAACTTGCCGTCTTGGAATTACACTAGTCGGTACGGTGTCATATAACACCTAGACTAGAAGTCGCCACCTCTTAGCTGGCGTTCTCATTATGCTTATGCCAACCCCTGTGATAGTCCTAATAATGGTCATAGCTTGTAATTTGTTTTATAAACCGTAACCCTGCAAAAAATAGTTTGCATGTAATGCGTCTTTTCTATCATGCAAAATAATGGTAGATATAATGTGTCCATTGTAATGCATCTTTTCATTTATAAAAAGTAATATAAAAAGTAATGTATAGTTTGTCGCTTCAGTTTGTTGCGAGCGACACATTACTTTCGTAGGACATGTGCTGTGTTAATAGTCAGGCATGTTGTAATGCGTAAATAAAGCAAGTGATTGATTACTTTTTGCATTACCAGACATTACCGTTTCCAACTGGGTTATTCTGCATTTACATATGTATACTATACATACATGCATATGTATATGAATTTATGAAAAAAAACTACAAAACTGGATATTTTATAAAATATTTACGTACTAAATAACTATGTAGACAAAAATTATTTTATAAATATGTACATAAGTATATTTATTTCAAATATTTGCACTAAACAGATTCTCGGCAGCTCAAACTCCTGAATGGTGTCCACTGTGGCCGATTCCCTTAAGACACGAAACTTGATCCGACCACGTAGTTGGAGAGGTTTGTTGGAGTGCTGTAGTAGTTCAATGAGGAAATTCAGCCGGAAGCAGCTTATAATTCAATTTAACTTAATATTTCAACGGCACAAATTTTTTGAAAATTTTTGAATTAGAAAATTTTGTTCTTTACTTTTTTTCATTTTGACGTTTTATTATGCTGACGTTTGCCAAATTCGAAAAGTCTATCAAAAAGAAAACATGACATCAAATGATATGTACATCTATGTCCTTCTATCTTAAGCATTTTTAAAAGGTAATAGTTCAGTCGATATTATCTCTTTTGTGCATTAGAAATTCCAAAAACAAAATTTATTTTGGAAATGTGAATGTCTTGGAAAATGAGGGGGGATTGCACAAATGAGCTAAACTTTTTGCCCAAAGTACTCAACATTGTCTAGTAGGGTATACTGCTCACAATCTGGGTATACTGCTTTGCCTGCACACACCTTTACTATACTATATTGTTGTAAAACAAGATATTTTCGAGTTTACGATTCAATTTATTGACAGCTTTGGTGTTGAGTTAAACATTCCATAAATTACTTACATTTCAAATTCGTTATCTTTGGAAGTTTAAAACGTCACAAAAAGGTAAGGCAATTTATTTGTTTAAAATAAAATCAAACAATCAATATAAATCAGGGAAGTTAGTTCATCTTGAACTTCTTATTTTCATCAGGAGTTGTATTCCCTATCTAACCTTTTTAAGATTTTCGCTCCCTCTGATCGGTGTTATTGCATTCGAATGTTATATCATGCGCCTTCGGAACACTATATGTGACTGTACGCTGTACGCGGATATTTTTATCGTAAAGAATGGTGTTTTTTTGCCGTAAACTTGCATATAACGTTCTCACATACGAGTTTTTTTGTCCTAATTTATAGTAAGTTTAAATATTCATATTGCCTGAAAATGGAATTAACCCATGAATCATTTCGTGCGATGACTTACTACGATTTTCGATGTGGGTTATCGAGAAAGGGGTGCATCAATTAACTTACTTTTGGTGTTGAATCACCACACTTAGCCCCTGTGGAACGATAATCCAACGAATTCCTAATAATAGAAGATCGTCATGTGACGTATCGCGAGATAGAGCCATTAGTCGGACCAGCACACATTCGATATTGCATGGACATTTGGTCGTGAAAAAGATTTGTTCTCGTTGGATACCGCATAATTTGACAACTCCCCAAAAAATGACGAAATGAATGAAAGCATGTCTATGACCTCGTATGCACATGAGCCGGAAACAAACCAGTAATCGACTGTGTGGTTGTTCCAACACAAATCCAACCAAAGTTATTCGCACAAGAAGCATATCAAAGCAAATGGTCGCCTGTTTTTTTTGAAAAATTGGCTCTTGTCGTAACTGTTCCAGTAGATCAACTTAAAACGACCAATTCTTAGTGGTATACAACCATATGTTTGCCAAATGTTTTTGGAGAATTAAGGAAAATCAACCGCCGAAGACAAATCATTCTTCACCAAAACAGTACGAGTTGGCACGTATCGGATTTGGCACTTAATGATTTTTTTTTATTCCCCAAAAATGCGAGGTCAACGTTTTTCAACGCCTGAGGAGGATATTCTCTCTTGAATGGGGCTGTGCGACTAATTTATTGATCAAAATTTTGATTAATCATAATCTCGATTACTCAATTAATCGACAAATTACGATTTTTGAATAAGCAAAACGGGTGTTTACTCGATTAATCAAGGTTTTGATTAATCAAAAAGAAAATTATTGATTAATCCTTTTTTGAATAAAATGATTAATCATATATTAAAACGTCACAAATTTGGATCGTTTTCTAAGCTAACCTAAAATTGTAGTTACATACATATGATGCATTCCATATGAAAAGATAGGTCGACCTCTCCGATTTTCTTCAAATTCGGAAGACATGTAGTATTTGACGTTTAGAATAGTGTGTCAAAATATTTTTTTAAAATTTTGAATATTTTGGATTTTATTGACAGTTGAAAATTTTTGAAAGCTTTTCTTTGAGTTAAAATATCTTTTAAACTATTAATTTTAGAAAAAAATATTTTACTACAAAAAGTCTTTAAAATTATTGAAGTTTATAAAAAAAATTTTATGTTCTCAAAATTTTGAAAAATAATATGATTGAAAAATAAAATAAATTTTTTTTTCAGTGTAAAGTAATGAAGGATAGCACCGATTCTCTTTAAAAAAATCTGAAAGAAACTTGAATATGTTCTTAACCTACCCTTCAAATTTAGAAGAATGGTTTTTTTTTGTTTTCGAGGAAAAAAAATTTGAAAATTGTATGTTGAGTAAATCTCTGATTTTTACGCATAGTAAGTTTGTGATACAAAAAATTTTACACTATATAACACTTCGAAATGGCATAAATATTATGAAAATGTAGTTTTATATTTTAAATTAAGTCAGTTTTTTTATTACTTTAAAAATTTTACATTCGCTCTCATTACAAGTCGATACTACTTTACATTTAATTTCGTTGCTTGAAAAGGGTATAAAGCTGTGGAATGACCGAGTGCCATTGATTCGAACAGCTGTAGCGAAACGATCGTTTAGGAAATCTTTTTCTTTTTGGTAATCAGCTTTGGAACAGAAACCAAATTGCATTGTTTTAAATTAATTTTTGACAGTATTAAAAAATTCAATTGGGGTAGTAATTGGCGTGGAGTCAGGACGGCGTAAACTTTCTCGTCGAACAAATCTTTTAACAGTACCACCGATTCCATCACAAGCGTTTTTACCATGCGATGTCGCAAAAAAGTGCCATTCCGCTTTTATATTAAAATCCTGAAAGTGATACATTAAATTAATTAAATTGTATTTATTTTTATATTGCGAAACTGCGCCATCTGAAAAGTAGTAAATTTTTTTAACATTGTCGTTATTATATTTTGATACAAGCCAATTGATCATTTTCTTTTGAAATAAATAAACAGCAGTGGTATCATGGATGTTACACTCTGAGATGAGTACAAAGCTCTCAAATGTGAAGCTCTTATTATTATCCTTTTCTGCGCGATAAACAACAAAGGGGGGAACTGTAACCTGAATGCTATTCCAGTGGTAATCCTGAATGGCATTCTGTATGTACCAGAAAAGTGAAATTTTCAGAAAAGTCACCAACTACTATAAATTCGCCTTCCTTTAATTGAAGTTTCAGTTCTTTGAAGAATTTGTTTTGGCTTTTGGATAAAAATTGTGTGTTAAAAGTACTGATGCATCGGCTTTCAGCATTTCAATAAACGTACGAGTATCTTTATTAACTGTTTCTATAGAAGAACGGTCTGTATTGGTCCATTGTAAAAATTCCAAACTTTTTATATTATTTACTTCAAATGCTTTTTCAAGTTCAATACTTATTCCTTCAAAACCTGGACAAGAATTACACTTTCTAAGTTGACAATTATGTTCGAATTTCTCATAAGTCATCTCACGTAAGACATCTTCATATGTTTGAATAGAAATTTGGTTGGAAATATCTTTTAAAGCATCCATCATTAATTTGAAATTTTGATGAATTTTACAAACACATACTGTGTGAGTTCCAGCAGCATCTGCCAAAATACATTCCCTAGGACGTAGTTCGGTAAATTTACTGAATCCAACTTTTAAATCAGAATACATATTTTTAAATTCCACGTAAGCTTCTTTCAGATTGCACAATACCAATCGTTTCTGAATTTTTGACTTTTTTCCATCCGTTTGTCTTACAGATACGCAATCGTTCTGCCCAGGCATAAGTCGACTAATATCATCTGACCTATAAAAATTTTGGACTACCGAAATATCATTTTCGGAAATCTTCCTTCCTGATATTTTTTGAGTTGGGTGGGAACCAAATCCAAACATATTTTGGGTTTTTTTCGCATGAGAAGCTAACTTATAAGTTGTTTTAATTTTTTTTTGGAGTTTGTATGCTGTCCAACTTGGTGGAGAAATTGTCAACCAAAAAATCTTTTCTGAATAATTCGAAATGGTTTGAAACTTTTTCTTTACAGATAAAAGCATTTCCAAGCCGTCATCTCCTGCTGTATACACTTCACTATCTTCATCAGAACTTATATTTGGCGATGGATTTCCTTCGGAACCTGTTTTAACATTGGAAAATTTAGTTTCATTCGATGGACTTTTAATAATACTATTGCCAACCTCTTTAGATGGTACAGCATCTTTTAAAATTTTAATCCTGCAGCAAAAGCAGACATATTCCCCCAAATTGGGTAGTTTTTTTAATAGTTCTGGCGTTGATTTACCTACATTTTTTTTAACCCAGTTGTGATTTGGCAAATAAAATGGATTACAACAAAATTTTTTATTTGGCATTTTTGGGTATCAGAATATGTATATATGTACGATAGTTTGTGAGAAATACAGCGAACAGCTTTGGAGAAGAACCTTTTCTTGTATGAATCAAATTGCAAATGACTATGAAATGCAAAGAATTTTCATAAGGTAATAAATAAAAGAAGTTTACAAAATCAATGACTACTGCGATAGAATAAACAAAAAATAACTGAAGTGATTGTTCCCGTTATTAATAGGTGGAATTCATCACAGATGGCGCTATTAAACAGCTGATTGTTCATTTTTTTATTTAAATTAGTTATAAAATGTGATGTTTGTCAAACTGCATGATTGTTCCCGTTATTAATAGGTGGAATTCATCACAGATGGCGCTATTAAACAGCTGATTTGTTCATTTTTATACCCAGCGTACTAGTACTAGTACAAGGGTATTATAACTTTGTTGGGATAACGGTTGGTTGTACAGGTATAAAGGAATCGAGATAGATATAGACTTCCATATATCAATATCATCAGGGTCGAAAAAAAAATTGATTGAGCCATGTCCGTCCGTCCGTCCGTCCGTCCGTCCGTCCGTCTGTCCGTCCGTCTGTCCGTTAACACGATAACTTGAGCAAATAATGAGATATCTTCAACAAATTCGGCATGCGTGCTTATTTGGGTTCAGAATAGATTGCTATTGAAAATGGGTAAAATCGGACCATAACCACGCCCCTTTTTCGATATCGAAAATTTAGAAAAACGTATAAAACGGGTTAATTCAATATCAGAAGCAGCTACAATGATAAAATTTGCAATATGTATTGATTTAGATGTTCTAAGGGCGATTTTATCAAATTTTTTTAAAAGGGGCGTGGCACCGCCCACATATATTTGAAGAAATTTTCAAATTTTGACTCTCAATAACTTCAGCACAGTTTATGCTAGTACAACGAAATTTTGTAGAGGGCATACTATTGTTGTGTTAAATTCAGATATAGAAAATAAACGAAATCGCTTAGCGACCACGCCTACTTTTTCATAAAAGTTATATTGAAAGGAGGTGGAAATATTGAAAAGCCCATATCTAATTAACTGATACCGCTATAATAATATAATTTGGTACATACATCAATTTTCATATTCCTTACATTATTTTTGCAAAATTTTGGAAAGTGGGCGTGCCACCGCCCACTTATGAGTCACGCAATTTTCAAATTCGACTGCTAATAACTTCAGAACGGTGTGAGATAGCTTTACGAAACTAGGCACCAGGCATCTTATGTTTATGTAGAGTACTACCATAGAAAATAAGAAAAATCGGTGAACGACCACGCCCACTTTTGGACTAAAGTTCTCTAAACGAGAGTTAGGAAACCGGAATATGCAATATCTGTTTAACTGATAAAGATATAATGCTAAAATTTAGTACACTCATTCACTTTATGATGTTATTAGTGTTGTTTAAAGGTTTTTTGGTAATATTTTGGAAAATGGGCGTGGCACCGCCTACAAGTGAATAAACAAAATATCAACATTTCACTATTAACAAGCCACTGTGAAAGTATCATAAAGATCTGCAATGAAAACTGATCTTCAAATAGGGACAAACAACATAATAAAATCCGTGGGCGTGCCACCACCCACTGTTTTAAAATTATGTAAATATTGATTAATGGACACATATATCCGTATATCAAAAATTTCACAAAATACGTTAAAAGTTATGGGCATGGCACGCCTTCTTTTCCAAAGTTATATATAGGACATGGTATCACCATTGAAAAGATTGATTGAGTACTTTTGGCTCATGTAAGCGGTTAATGCTTTATAAGCAAGGGCCGTGGCCGCGCCCACCAAATTCGCTATTGTTTAGGCTGGGAATAGATTGGTTTTTAAAATGGGCGAAATCGGATGAAAACCCCGCCCCCTTTTTCTGGAAACTAACGCTGGGTATTAAATGTTCGGTTCACCCGAACTTAGACTTCCTTACTTGTTTTATTTAAATTAGTTATAAAATGTGATGTTTGTCAAACTGCGGAGAATTTTAAACACGTGTGTTTGCATGTGTGCCGTAATTTTGATAGAATTACCCCAACTTCGCATTATATATTATTCAACGGCCTTATTTATAGAAAATAAAATAGGTTTGACCAATCCTTTTTTTTTCTATGAATAAGAGGGTCAATACATATATATGTAGAAAACACCTTTTAACAGTAAGGATGCCATTTCGAAGTGTTATATAGTGTAAAATTTTTTGTATCACAAACTTACTATGCGTAAAAATCAGAGATTTACTCAACATACAATTTTCAAATTTTTTTTTCTCGAAAACAAAAAAAAACCATTCTTCTAAATTTGAAGGGTAGGTTAAGAACATATTCAAGTTTCTTTCAGATTTTTTTAAAGAGAATCGGTGCTATTCTTCATTACTTTACACTGAAAAAAAATTTTATTTTATTTTTCAATCATATTATTTTTCAAAATTTTGAGAACATAAAATTTTTTTTATAAACTTCAATAATTTAAAAGACTTTTTGTAGTAAAATATTTTTTTCTAAAATTAATAGTTTAAAAGATATTTTAACTCAAAGAAAAGCTTTCAAAAATTTTCAACTGTCAATAAAATCCAAAATATTCAAAATTTTAAAAAAATATTTTGACACACTATTCTAGACGTCAAATACTACATGTCTTCCGAATTTGAAGAAAATCGGAGAGGTCGACCTATCTTTTCATATGGAATGCATCATATGTAGATATCGCTTCCCTGGTATTACACATAGTTTCAGCGCTAGACGCTTGCGAAATTGTTGCCATGGCGACCGGACAACACCACAAAATTTTCTTAAATTTTTTTATTTTTAATATTTTGAAGTACATATGTTTGGTTTTTAATTTTTTTATTTTCAGCTATATTTTTCAAGGCAAACTAACACATAAGAAAATGAGTAAACCCAGCAAACACACTACTGGTAATAACTCCGTATTTACCAGATAATTTCCCAGATAAGTTTTCAGTTAAACAGCATTGGCCTCGGGATAGAATTACCCTATATACTTCATGTACATGTGAATTAATCAAGTACAATAGCAAATAACAAAACTGGAGTATAGGAGAAATTTCTTTGATATTTTCCGGGTACTATACCAGAATACTTCTCATAATTTAAAAGATAATTTTTAGGTAGTTTCCATGAATATATACTGGTATTTTCCTTGATAATTACTTGTAATATACGTCAAAATATGGGCAAAGTTACTGGTAGTTTATTTTTATTTTACAGGTAACTAAAGGTAACATAAATAAATACAGGTATTTTACTAAATAGGTGTTAGTAATTTACTTGTAAATATATCCTTGAATACCTGTAGCTTCGCAGTATTCTCCTCAATAGTTACTTCGTGATTTTCTGGTAAATACTCGGTAAATTATGAATATTTTCTTTGCTAGTTACTTACTTTTTCCATATTCTAAATTAAATACGATTTTGTGAATTTTATTATTGTATTGAATTATTTTATTGTATTAGTTATTTTAAAAAAAGAAAAGGAATTTTTATAAAAATTCAAATTTTTATTAACAAACATAATAAAACATTGAAAAAAATATTATTTGTAGTCCCGATACTTGAACCCAGATCGTTGCTTGCTGAGTAAAAATGCATCTATAGAAAAATTTTAATGAAATATCACAGTTTGTTATCAGATTTTAATTTAATTTATATATTTAAGCCCGATTTTTCGTCGTTTTGGGAATTGTTATTTCATTTCTAATTTCCTTATTAAAAAAAAAACAACTTAAAAAAACACAAAACGTGTATTCATCACGAAAAATTGCCTTAAATAAATATCTTACTTGAAACAAATTTCAAAACGACTTACCAGGACATTCCCGCATTCGTTTGCCCTTTCCTACATTTTCCACAGAAAAACAAATTTTTCAAAAAAACCGAATGAAAAATTTTGAAAGACCAATTGATCGTTCTGCATATAGCCTGCTGAACGTAGTGTAAATTTTCAAATATTGTGGTAAATATTAAGTATTCCACTTGTAAAATATTTGAAAAATACCGGAAGAAGTATATAACTTTGAATTTCGTATTTATTTTGGATTAATACCAAAACTTTACTTATTGGAAACTTATGATATTATTCAAGTAAAAATCAAGTGGAATACCTGGAAAATACCTAAAAAATACCCAATACATACTTTATTTATACATTGGTAGCTATGAAGGAGGGATAAGGAAATTTTACCGAAAGCTTATTTACTTTCGATTCATTGGTATTAGTAAGTTTGAAATTTTTTTGTTTGTGTTTGTAGTTTCGGTAGCCGATGTTTGCAGGGAAGTTTGACATTTTTTTGTTTGTGTTTGTAGTTTCGGTAGCCGATGTTTGCAGGGAATTAATCAGTTTTTGATTAACCATTTTAATATTGTCTTGGATGAAGAATATTTTAAAAAACAATTTAACTATTTTCCTTAATATTTGGCTGTGCTTCCCTTATTGGTCGCAAAATGTAAATGGGTGCCCTCGTAATTTATCATTGATATCGAAAATAATGTTTCGCTTAAGCGCCAAATACATTACACGAACTTTTCCGCGAACATTCCCGTTATGTCATGTTTGTGCGAACTTTTCTCTCTGGTGGTGTTTGCCAGTTCGCGCCAAAGTTCGCCAAAAATCAAAATATTTTAATTTTTGGCGAACTTTTGCGCGAACTGTTCGTGTGTGTATGGCGAAATAGCTCATAATCGTAGTAATTTCTGAACGGAACAGACGTGCGCGGAAAAGTAAAATGGACAATAAAAAATTTCTGAGTGAATTTATTGAAATGTATAAATCTTTGCCATCATTGTGGCAAGTAAAAAGCAAAGATTATTGTAATAGGATTAAAAAGAATAATGATTATGCGACTTAAATGGAAAAATTAAAAGAATTAGATCCTGATGCCACAAAGGGTACATTCCATTCTGTGCACCAAATTCTTTTTTTGCGATTTTCTTTCTTTTTTTTACGCTTAATTGCCACAGCGAGCAATATTGCTGCAGCACAATTGTTGTCCGTATTCATCGCTGTCTGAAAGAGAACTAATGTTGTATGGTCGTATGGTGGATGGCCAAAGCTGCGAACAAGATATCGGAATGTTCGCGGAAAAGTTCGTGTAATGTATTTGCCGCTTTAAAGCAAGGCAAACTTAAAATAAATTTCTGAAAAGCTAATATCGCACACCTAGATCTAAACAGCGATAAACTCCAAAAGTCATTTTTTTTTTTTCAGAAAACGTATAAAACTGATTACAACAAAACTGCAGGCAGCGGAACTCAGAAAGTTATTTGTTGACCAAAGAAAGATGTTTTATTGAACTTTTTTTTAAAACCTACAGTTTGTCTTTAGTTGACCCCCTTTTGTTGAATTTTTGATAGATTTTGTTAGAGTTGAATCTCTTTTGATAAATATGCTAGGTTTTTTATTAAATTCAAACTCTAAACTAGAAGTATAACAGATTTAATTCCAAATCGGTATTCATTTAAACATATTAATAAAACATTACAAAAACAAAAATATTTATGGACATATGCATAAATCGGTTAAGTTTGTCAATAGCATAGTTTTACGGATTATCATCCTGTAGATATCGATTTGGATGACTGGATTTATGGCAGTTCAGAAGGAAATGCCCACTTAAAAGTTTCGCGTGCTCCCGAACGTTGACCATTTTAGCCTCATGACGGTGGTGAGACTCGAATGACATAAGCCAACAACTTGTGGGAGGTGTTGGCGATGTTTTGAGACTTGCAACGTCCTCCAATGGCTGTCGTGAAGGTTGGGCGACCATATGGGCGTAGCGTAGTCTATAACCGGTCCGCTAATAGTCTTATATGTGGCGAGCAATGTTTCTTTATCTTGAGGATCTTTTTGCGGCCCTGTACCTTTGAAGCTATTGCGGTGGCATGACTAGCGAAGGTGAGGCCGATGTCAAACGTCACGCCCAAGATTTAAGAGTTGTTGACTCATCTGCGCATTCCAAGGCGTAAACAGAGTCGTCGTTGATTTAGTAGGATCATGTTTCATTCGGTGAAGAAGCTGGAAAAGTCTCGGATGTAGTTGTTAAGTCTAGTACAGAGTTCATCTATAGAAGGGACTTTACTCGACGCCATTATCATGGAATCGTCGGCGCAAGAAACGATGGAGACTCCCTCTGGTGGGGAGGGAGACTTGAAATATAGAAATTAAACAAAAGGGGGACAGGGCACCACCTTGTTTTATTCTTCGCGGTCTAGATCTCGTGTTTCTAAATTCGACCGACACTTGCCGACCGTTGAGGTAGTTGGGGGTCCACCTCTAACAGTGTCAAAGGCTTTTGGCAGGTCCAGCGCGACGACGACCATCCTATTGTTTGGGGGGTGTTGATTCAAACCATAATTAACTAACGTTGTAATCTCATTCAAAACAGATGTCGTGCTGCGAGATTTGCGCAAGCCATGGTGATGGTCAGCTAATTGTAGGTTTGCAGTGTTGTATTAGAGTAGGACGGCCTCTAATAATTTCACTACCTGCGAGAGGAGGGATATCGGACGATACGAATCTTCTTGGTTCGCCGGCTTCCCAGGTTTTAGGAGGCGGACTACATTCGCCTGTTTCCAGATCTCTGGAATGGTGAATGTAGTCAGTGAGACGTTAAATAGGACCGACAAGTTCCTGGCCGAGATGTTTCATCAACCTATAGATCCTGAAGGCTTTGCCTTCCGTATGGCTTCTTTGAAATCTTCCACGGCCACGGCAATAGGCGCAGAGGTGTGTTTGTGCGCACGTCGGATAGCTCTTCTTTTAGGCCTATCCAAAGCCAGCTCCGCCGCAGAGGTTGCATACCTTCAGATGTTGTTTCCACTTCGACGTATTTCGGCGTTGAGATCTTTGATTCTGGGATCTGCAGAATTGATAAGTCTCACTTGGTCACATTTTCTTACCATTGCCGCTGCTTCTGCAGGGAAAGTCGGACGAATTTGACGTGGCTAATTTAGCCCGCGCTCGAGATGGAGATGTCTGGCGAACTTTAGCCGTTTCCTGTGGTCCTGGATGTGTTGATGCCTCCACTTAATGTACAGGATGCGAAATTCTCTCTTGCCAGAGACCGTGGTGTGGTTGCCTAGGATTTTGTGGTTATCACCCCTCAGCAGCGCTAATATCGGTGTGGCAATCTCGGGGGCAACACGTGACAGGGGGAATGTATACGTTTATAACTTGCAGGTCGACGTCGCCTGACCGGACTGCTATACCTTGGCATTCTAAGGTAGAGTCCCTGGTGTTGACGTCGGGAGCAAATATTTTGTATTAAACACTTTGGTGTGTGATAAACGCAAGGACCGCTGGGACTGTCATTCCGATGTACATTGAACCCATTGCAAGTTTGTAGGTCCGAGTTTGCGTTCAGTTCGGGGTGCTGCAAAGCAGCCAGTTTGATATTGTCCAACTTCATGAAGTCCTTATCTCCGGAATCTTTCCAGATAACCCATTATAGTTCAGCTGTAGGATTTTGAAGTGTGTAGGGAGGGAGGATGGTGACATGCTAGGCGTTAGGGAGGGGTGTACTTGCCTAGGTGGAGGTAGGCTGAGGCCTAAACTGTGTCGCAGAATGGGGTTCAGTGTGTCTTTGCCGATGTTGTATGGCGTTGAAGGTGGGTAAATACTGAAACAGGAGACTATAAACGCATTCGTCCGGCGGTTCGTGTTTGCGAGCCCAGAGCACATAAGTGTGTGGCACAGACGATGTTGCAGGTGTACATACATATTCTTTGCCGACAAACAGTGCACGTGGTGGCAAGTACGAGGAGGTGTTTATCCTGACCCACGTGACAGCTTGAAGCAGTGGAGGCAGAGAGAGAGGGGGTTGACGCTCGCCCTTGCTTTTATCTTCCCTATTCCGGTGAAGATAGGAGTGTTGAGCGGCCGTGCTGATGATGGAGACGCTGGTGAGCGCGAGCACAGTCGGGAGTGGGTGAGAACCCTCTAATGCGTGGCAAACTTTAAAAAATGGTGTTTTCTCTTCAACCTTATGTGAAGTTATTGTAGACATTTTGATTTTTAAACATATTAACAATATGAGTAGAATTCTTAGATGCTGCAAAAACTTTCGATTGCAGCCAAGTTCGTCGAAATCAATATTTTGTGTTCCTGGTTGGTTTGTTAATCATGTAATGTGAAATGGGATATGTAAGGCCTCATAAGTACAAACGTTTTGAAAATACTTCAGTATTAATCTGTTACGTCTAGGAAATGAAATAAGTCGCAACGAACATGATCTAAGTCCCAAGACTTCTTCTTCTTTAAATGGCCATCTGGCCTGAGCGATTTTGACCGTCCAAAAAAAAATAGCTCCCAGTTATTTCGTTATAAGAAAATTATGAAACAAGTCCCAATTTGTTTGAAAAATATTTGTTAGTTATTTTTGTTTTTTTTTTTTGGACTTATTTTATTTAGGAGTTATTTCATGGTACCAAAGAAGCTAGGTCCACGCAGCAAAATTTTGCAGAAAATAATGCCTCAGTTGAATGAAAACTATAATCAATTTTCAATATGTTAGGCATACTAAAATAAATTTTCTTTAAAAAATGTACAGAAATTTACATTAATGTTAGACAATTTATTGTTATGGCGACGATTTTTGTGTTAGTAAATATGTAAAAGTGATTCCCAATCCTGATAACTACAGGTTGCATACATTGATAGGGGACACATAAATTTATCATCTGGACCAGGTTCGGTTAAAAGGCTTCCAAAAATCGTGGCTTGCTGTGAGGAAAAATATCGATTAAAGTTTAAAAGGACCTTATTGAGTAATAATGATGAGGACATATAGATATGTAGTAGCTCTTACACTGAAAAAAAAATCTACAGTAAACGGCCGTCAAATTGATAGTAAACCCTGTCATTTTTCGTCCAACAGTGGGTAATATAAATTTTGAAAGTGAGCCCCTATCATTCTTCGAATATACTATCATATTGACATGAATTACTGTAAATTTTAAAGTGGACTCATATCATTAGCAAAAATCTCATGTTTTTACTGCCAATTTTACAGTAAATACTGTAATATTTACAGTATTACCATCAATCGTTTGAAAGTGGTTTTGATATGTTACTTTCAATGTGCACTTTCAACTTTTTTATTTCAGTGTATGATAGGAAGCGGTCGCTTAATATTTACAAAAGCTAAAGGCCTCTTACCATAAACTAAGTGCAGCATTTTCTGCCACATCAGGAACTTTTCATAGCCTGCACTAAAGTCAAAGTGACATATTTATGTATGTACATATATAGTTAAAATTTTGCTTCTTATAACGACATACCTACCTATATTTGGGTTTTGGTTACCCAATAGTTTTTATGGTTTCCGTTTGGTTTCAACTATGAATTAAATTATGTGGATATAAGCTCAACTATAACAATATTTCAAGGTTTCGCAAGCTTTTGGTTTTAGTAAATTTCAAATACTGATTGCATACAAATTAAAATTGTTTATATAAGGAAGTTTTACAACAACACAAACACCACAGCAACACTCGATAAAACTGAAATAAAATGATTTCAATTGAGTTAACAACTTTTTCAATTTTGCAGTAGAACACGTAATTTCGGTTTATAGAATTTTAGTTCAACTGTTTGCTATTGTAGCAATTTCTCCTATGGAATTTCCTGTTAGCAAAACAATGATGGTTGGCTACTGCAACGTTGTGCATACAAATATATACTCTTAAATACCCAGGTATTAAAACTTTGTAAACGACACAACTCAAAACTAGTTCGAACTTAGTGCTGCTCCTGATTACCGAATTAGAGAAGTCTCTAAGAATGACAACGTTTGGTCCCAATGTCGAGACGCATGTAATGCTTGTAATTTTTTATGGGCATCTCATGCCAGTTCGAGGAAGTAGGTATTAAGAAAATTTCTACACAAAAAGCTTTTATGACTAGATACTCCAGTTGAAAGTACGCCAGGCTGTCACACCCAAAATTACGTTCCTATAATGTCAGTACTTCACTTTTGCTGCTGTTCCTAAGTCACCATAGCTGTAGATATTTCTTACGTACAGTTACTATTGTTAATGGAACTTTTATATTAAGTTAACAAATTATGGTTTTGGATTAGTGATTTTTCTTACTAGTTTGGCGTTTCACAGCAGGATATTTATGATAAAGGCTTGCCTGCAATATTGATTCTTCATTGTGTGTGTGTTGTGGTATCGTCCTAAAGGCGTTGATTTAACCCTAAGTTCGATTGTACCTTTACACGGAAAGTGAGGTAAGTTCGAGTGTGAAAGTGGTAGTAAAATGGCAAATTTATTTTGGGAAAATCCATGAGCGTAACGTACTTTGATTGAAATATATTTTTGTCAGTGTTAACTTTAATGAAATAAGATTTGTGAAATGGTTTCCAAATGCAGTCTTATTTTTTCCGATAAACTAGGAACAATTGAGTTTTGCAAGAAAAGGAGTGAAATCAAATGAACCCACCCAGACAGGATCTTCTCAGTTTTGCCGTTGTTATAAAACGAACAAAACTCCCCGATCATTAAAGTGCTATTAAGGATACGGGAAGCCAATTTGCTAATATGGACCTGTTACTAGCATGAGCTCGATTATTCGTTAACCCTTTTAATAGAAGCTGTGTCCATCAAAAATATATTCGTACAAATATCTAGTAAATTTCTCACATTGAAATGTTCAAGAAGACTCACTTTTCATAGCATATATCAGCAAATGTTGCTCTAAAATTAAAATTAATCTATATTATTATTCTAAAACAAGGCGCTTAGCTATACTAAACTACAATACGTACATAAATATAATGTGTATCAAATGAAAGCTTATCATGAGCATGTTTGCACAAAATTACAAACATTTAAATTGGTTAATTTGTTCATAAGATATTAGCGTTTAAAATTTGCTTTAATTTTTTTCTAAAAAAAACCCACCCGATTATCGAGAGTTACATACTAGTTCCTTTTATTCCCATTCCATTTCCTCTACTTCATGTCACATTGAATGGTACCCCTAATGAGACTACCATTGAAATGGTGCCTAAATCAGCATCCACTACTTGTTGTTGGATGGTTTCTTGTAGTTTACTACAGATGTGACATCTAGTTTAGAGATAGATTGATTGGTTGAAAAATTAGCTAAAAGTTATGTTTAAATAGTGAATAAGACCTAGAAAATATTATCAATATCAATGGATACAAATATCTTATAACTTTAAACGACTTAGGCCCAATTTCACAGTGCCGAGTTAACTTGCATTCCACAGTTAACTATCGATTCACAATTTTATTTAAGCTTTTTAGATAAATATCTCTTGCTCAATATACAATAGATAACCTTATGAGCTCTAACCCGAGGTTAACTACCCAATGTTGAGCAGTTAAACTCTAGTTAACTCAACTTGAAATTTGAAAAGCTAGAGTTAACTGTGGAACGTGAGTTAACTCGGCACTGTGAAATTGGGCCTTATTCTTGTATATTTGTATATCCACTACTATCTCCCGAACGACTTCACCGATTTTAATGAAATTTGGTCCACAGATACTATGCTTTGTTCTTAGATTTTCTACTTTGGTGTTGCCACTTGGGGTGGTCCAGAGGGTCGCCACCTATGTATATAATTTTTTTTTAAATATTAAGCAATATATGGCATTGTGGGTATCAAATGAAAGGTATTTTAGGCCGTATACCAACCAAAATATCTTCGAATAGGATTGCCACCTAGGGTTGCCACCGGAACGCATTTTATTTATTCCTTCAGATATCGACCACTATCTCGGGAAAGGCTAAACCGATTTCGATAAAGTTTGGCAGATGGATAGTATGCTTCCTTCTTAGATTTTCTACTTGAATGTTGCCACTAAATGAAGCTTAGAGGGTTGCCACCTTTCCGATTTTTTTATATATATTAAGCAATATATGGCAATATGGGTATCAAATGAAAGGTATTTTAGGACGTATGCCAACCAAAATATTTTCGAGTAGGATTGCCACCTAGGGTCGCCACCTGAACGAATTTTATTTATGCCTTCAGATATAGACCACTATCTCGGGAACGGCTAAACCGATTTCAGTGAAATTTGGTAGATGGATAGTATGCTTCCTTCTTAGATTTTCTAATTGGATGTTGCCACTAAAGGAAGCTTAGAGGGTTGCCACCTTTCCGAATTTTTTTGAAATATTAAGTAATGTACGGCATTGTGGGTATCAAATGAAAGGTATTTTAGGGTGCATACCAACCAAAATATTTTCGCGAATTGCCACCTCGGGTTGCCACCTGAACGCATTTTATTTATTCCTTCAGATATTGACCACTTCCCGGGAACGGCTAAACCGATTTCGATGAAATTTGGTAGATGGATAGTATGCTTCCTTCTTAGATTGTCTACTTGAATGTTGCCACAACGGAAGCTTAGAGGGTTGCCACCTTTCCGATTTTTTTTAAATATATGGCAATATGGGTATCAAATGAAAGGTATTTTAGGGCGTATACCAACCAGAATATTTAATACACAACAGGTGTCGCCAATGTATGTTAAGTGACTTTTTGTGGTTAGTGTTCGATATTTTGGAAATCTATTTTGGAAATTATTGCTCTAGGTAAGTAAGATTATGCGGCAAATTTGAACTGAAGTTATTATTATAGCAAACGGTTTGAAGAAAATCAAATTAACGGATGATTATTCAAACGAAAACAGGAATCGCTTGATTTTAAAACTTAAATATACAAATCTTTTTTTCTTAAACTTTGGGTTTAAATAACAAACATGACATACATAAATAAATGCGGCAAAAGTTCATTGTTGCCTAACACTTTGATAGAAAAGATATTAAATTTGTAAGTGATTTATTCTCCGATTTAATCTAAACCCTGCTTTCATAACGTATGTACGTCTGCGGGGCGTATAATATGGTGCAGTGAAATAACGCACAAGGAAAAAACGCCCATGGACGTTATTTCCCACTCAAAAGAGAAAAAATGCCCATGGGGTTCATTTCCTTTTTAAAAAGGAAATAAAGCCCATGGGTGTTATCACCTTTTGCTGATGGGTGTTATTTCCTTTTTCGAAGAGAAATAAAGCCCACGGACGTTAAAAACGAATTAAAACAAGCTGATTCAAGAATTAGGTATATGGTTTTCTTTATTTCATTAAATTTTAAATGCAGAATACAGCAACCTCTAGAATTAAAAATTATTCCCTTTATGTTATCTTTATTGCCAATTCAGAAAGGTGTTCTGCACAAAAATACCATGGATCGTGCCCATAGATTGGGAACGGTGGCATGTTGCCACCGTTCAGGGCAACCACCCGGAGTTGGCATGGCGTAGCCCAGGGTTATTTATAATAAGCGCGGCCGAAGGCCGCCTACGCAGAAGGAATTTTAAAAATCGGTTATATAGCATTGAAGATATTTTGATTTAAAAAAATGCTAATCAACAGTTCGTGTTGCTCGCGTAAAATCCTATGGGCGTTATTTCTCTTTTAAAAAGGAAATAAGAGCCAAAGGCTTTATTTCTTTTTGCAGATGGGCGATATTTCCATTTAAAGAGGAAATAAGGCCCATGGGCGTTATTTCCTTGGGCGTTATATCACTGCATCGTATAACATTCGTGTTGAATTAAGGGCTGCAAAATAACGTTATGAAGGCAGTTTTAAAATGTTGAATGTTTATAATCGATTTATAAAAAATGATTAATATAATCTTTTGTTGTTGTTGTTGTAGCGCTACGTAGCCCTACCTAGGTAGTCGGTATCTTACCCAGTATTGTCATCAAACTCTTCTAACGGAAGTCCTAGAAACCTAGCGGCTTCAACAGGGGAGGACCAGAGGGATATGGGTGTTAGAAGAGTAGGCTCGGTTGAGCAGACAAAAAGATGATTTGTACTATGGGGGGACAAGCCACATGCCGGACAAACATTAGGCAAGTCGGGGTTCAGTCTGGATAGGTAAGAGTTTAACCTATTACCATATCCAGACCGCAGTTGAGCCAGCATCACCCTAGTCTCCCTAGGCAGCTCGCGCTCCTCTTCGGCAAAGGCAATAAAATCTTTTGAAAAAAGATAGTTACAAAAAAGTAGATTATTTATTGACACCCCTACTCATTACGACCACGATGTAGTAACGCGCGTTTGCTTTATACTATACTAGATGGACCAGTGCGCACCTTGCGCAAAGAATTTCACCACTACCCTCAGCGACATCTACAATCTATTATTTTACGTGTATGTTACTTAATCAATTTCCAAATGTGCAAAAAAAATTGGACCCGCTAGGTGGCGCGTGAGTCGTTCTATTTATTTATTTATTGAATTGAACATTACAAAAGAAATGCGAAGGTCTGTTTTCGGTGTCGATTAACTCGTTTTTCACTTCCCGTTGAGGTAGAATCTTGAAATTTTCATCATCGTTTATTTTTCTGCCCAACCCCGCCCCTAATATAACAAATAAATTATTCCGATAGGTGGCGCACGGGTAGAGATATTTGATAAGTTTCATTTCCAGAAATTTTGCTTTGGATTTTGAACTAACTTGCAGTTGAACCCCAGCTCAAATGCAATTGCAATTTTCTGTTTAATGAAGTTTGCATGTATCCGATTACACTACTTGACTTGACTTAGAATTCTGTTGAGTTTTGATTTTCTATGTAAATTCTAAGTTTAGTGAGCGCCGTGAGAGAACTGTGTGATGCCATACCTTTTTTTTAACATTTTGAATAAAATCCTCCAACTATTCTATAGGGATAAGAATTTTTGGATGTATATTATTCATATGACAGCCGCAAAACTTACTGTCAAATAAATTGAATTCAAATTAGGCTAAAAAAAAATTTTTTTCCTCCCAAAATGCTTTACAGTTTTTTTTGGCATTGACTATATACTGATTGTAGATAAGCTCAGAAAATCGAAACCTAATGCCAAGAAAATGCGTTTTGGTACTTTTTACTGAGTTACATGTAAAAAATCACACGATTACTTTTAAAAAGCAATTCGATATGGGAAACTTTTACTCTTATTTCAAACTGGCTAGTGTGCTCTCTTGCTATTTTTCTAAGTGCTAAGTGACAGTTCTCAAGTCAAGTCAAGTCTATGCTAAGTATGCATAATGGCAGCTTTATTGCCACAGATATTAGAGGAAGTAGTGGATTATAGCATGATGTTCATTAGTGGATTATAGCATGACGTTCGTTGGTTAATCTTCGGTGCTGTCTGCATGTGAACATTTGAAAAGAATATCCAGTCACCATTGTCTTTTTTAATCAAAATCAAAGACTTGCACCACTACCAGTCCAGCGCAGTGCTGCCACTCACATTTATTTTTTGTACCAAAATAGTTTCAAGAGTGCCAAGTTTTTTTTGTAGCATGGAAAAACACACCTAAAAAGAACTATGGCGCGATAAATGTAAAGGTTATCATTAGAACCTTCAAAAACATTTCTCTTAAAATTTTAGTAGTGCTGCTCTGAGTTTATTCCTCGGCGGGGAAAAACAAACGATGTTGCTTAAATCATGAATTGGGGATTTTTTAGCCAAAAAGCATTGGTATTTAATACCTTTAGGGGTCAACTGCAAAAAAATTTAAAAAGAAATATGAGAGGGCTCAAAAAACGTGTATTGGCCGCAGGATCACGAATCCCGGAGCGCTTTTTTAATTTTTTGTTTCAGTGAAAAATTATGATCACAATCCGGAAAAAGGACCCAGGTCCGATCCCAATTCGGATAGGCATCCATGGTATTTGTGTGCAGAACACCTTTCCGAGTTGCTTATAAAAAATAACACTCAGCCAGTCCAACACCGGCTACGCCATACTCACCATTTCTGCGCAGAACACTTTTTTGGACATTTTTAAGGACGGCCTAATGTGATTACAACAACCACATGAAAACTTGCAACTTTGATTGCAAATAATCCCTAAAGGAAACAAATACCAAATCATTTCGAAATTACATTGGCAGACGGAAAATCCCGGAAAAAGGGCGATATACCCGATTCTGGTAACACCGCTCTGAAGTCTGATGAATGTCAGTCACAATAGCCTTGCAGTACAAAATGATTTTTTTTGTGCATTCACAATGGTTTATTTAAACAAATTAATTTTTATAAAATACGCTCAAACAAAAGCACTGCTGTAATTAATATATAGTTTCGCATGTAGAGGTAACCCACACCTTTAAAACGATACCTTACTATTAATATTGGTTCGAAATGAGAGCAGAAAATTAGGAGCAAACACAAATAGACCTTACAGAAATAATATAGTATATCATTTTCAGTTCAGTTATGTATGCTTGTGCGAACAGAATTTCAATGGAAAATGATTTGTGTGCTCACATACAATGCCAGAAACAGCAGGGAGCTGAGCGTCGTTTTTGTATTCACATTGAAGTTGACGCCATAACACATTGACCGCATCAATGAATTGATTGTCACGTTCACGACATCGACCACTATAGACCTCTACATTTACGTAGGAATCTTAAATGGCTGTCATGCATGTCAGACAGTTGCTGAACCTACTTTTCGATTTTCTTTAGAAAGTACAGCGGATTACAATATGCATGCATGTATATAGGTTAACTAGACACTGACTTTTTTAATTTCACGATATGTAACTTTAAAAGTAACTTTGCTGCTGACAATGTCATAAAATTGCAAAATGCTTTCTTGAATCCGGAAATTTCATATATGAGCTACCATCGTAGGTGTTACTATGGAGAACAACTTTTGTCGAAAGGGAAAGGAAAAACGTTAAATAAAATAGATGTTCACTTAATGATAGATGCCCAGCGTACTCTCTAGGCTAGCCAAAACTAGGCAAGAAACCTTGCTACTATATCCTTTGTAGACGGTAGTATCTCCACAAATCGTAAAACGTGCTCTACGGGTACATATGTATATGTAAAAGTGGAAAATTGGAAATCGAAAATTATAAAGTTCTTCAACTAGCCAATTGTATTTGTTTTCCATTATGTACTTGATCCGTGGGAGCACACTTGTATGTGTGCCTCATATATGTATGTAAGCATATAGCACTTAAGGATGTTCTTGTCCTGTTGTGACATTCTGCAATTTCCTCAGCGGGTAATTAGTATTACGAAATTACACAATTAATTTTCATACATACATACAAAACAAACTTGCGACTATTGTTTTACTACATAACCACTATCGTGTGTAAATGCAATTTTAGGACTGTGTTACCATGTTTGTTTGAATTAGGACATTACGTATCATAATGGGCAATTATTTAGGCTGCCGTTGTTTGATTTGCAAAGTGCTAATTTGGGATTAATTATTACATAAGTCAAACAGCTTCAAAGCATATAGCTCAAGTTGAGTGAGTTTCAATAAAATATTTATATAGATATAATGTGAAAGTGCAATCACTATTTAGAAGCTGCTTGAAGTCGCTCGACTAGTGATCATGAATAAAAGAAACTGCATACTACGGTGTATACTAAAATTATGGCATCGTATTATTAAAACCGATTCACTAAAATGTAAAAGGATGAGTCTCGTTATGTTTCATAGAAACGTGTTTTCATAATTCATAAACATCATCCCAACTAAAAGATATATTTTAAGACCATAAAGAAAATTAGGGCTGCGCATGTAGGTAAAGTTAACAACCTACACCGGGATATTCGGGACTTCCAAGGGGAACTATTTTGTTATTTATTACAAAAACTGATCTGTCGAAACGTGGATTACTTTTTTGGTAACTTTATTTTAAAGAATAGCTAAAAATATTTAATATATTAATGGAAATTAAATTGCACTTTTATATTTATAAAGTTAAGACTGAAACCATGAAAGCATACCTTAACGCAGTACACATTTTGTAGTGGGCGACCCTTTGACCCATTTGGTTAATAAGAAGCTTTTAGGGGTGGCGTTTGTGGGAATTACTTAATTGAAATTCCTAATTGCTCCAGATTATCAGAAATAAAAAAACACGGTCTAACGGGACTGACAACTCTAATGTGAGTGCGGGCAAGTATGTGCGTTGGTGTTGACTGTCGCGTTAGTAGTAAATAATAATACCACTTAACACTATCAAACCATTAATGTAGCAATACGTAGTTTCTATGTTTACCACAATATACCCTGCAAAAATGTTGTGAGGGACACCAATACACTCAAAGCTATTTTTTTTTAATTTCAACATGAGATGTAAATAATGTATGTATCCATTTCAGTCGCACACATGGTCGTGAGGGTTATTTGAGGCCTTACTTGATATTCTTTGTTGATGGAGTGTATGAATGCATCAGCTGCACTAAAATTATAGGTATTTCTTTTTCAGTCACACACATTGTCGTGACGGTCATTTGAGGCATCACTTGATACTCATTGTTGATGGAGTGTATGAATGCATCAGCAACACTAAAATTATAGGTATCTCTTTTTCAGTCACACACATTGTGGTGACGGTCATTTGAGGCATCACTTGATGCTCATTGTTGAGGCAATTTATGAATTGAGACAGTGGCAGCACTGTACAAATGACATATGTCATTTAAAAAGTGCGCATTTACGAAACCACTCGGGTTTTATTAAAAATAAAGAAGTCGGAATAAAAGCGAAAAGATAAGTTTTTATAATGAATAAACGGCATTTACAAAACTCTCTGACTAGAGAAAAAAGAGTCTTCGAGGCCAATGTGAAAAAATATAAAAGATTGATGGAAGTGGAGTGCGCGGAAAATGTGAAAACCCAAGAGCCGAGCGAAGTGGTTTCATATATTTTAGACTGTGGTGAAGGTCCGTCCACTTCAGTTGGTGCCTGTAGTGCTTTAGAACAGGAGTGGGATTCCCTTAGTGAAAGTGACTGCCCTTTTTTTCATGACCAAGAATGGCAGGAACATATCGCACCCTAAATCAAAAACAGTCACAACTCAAAATTTTTTTAGGTCGCTTTCTTGGCATAGATTGCCTAATAAAAAGTAGTGCAGCCAATACATACAATATTTTTCTGTTTGACTATTATCGTTACTCTTTAAAGAGCACAGTGATGTCAAGTTTTTAAAAATCAAATCACTTTTGTGCGATCCAGAAGCAATTAACTGAAAGTTACTCGGATTTTGAGTTGTGACTGTTTTTGATTTAGTGTGCGATATTTTAGACTCTGAGGAAGAGTGGGAATTTGAGGAAGTGCAACCCAGCAAACAATTTAGTGAGGAAGAGAAGTGGAAGTTGCTGCAATTATGGGAAATAAAGCATACCATTTCTCAAAACGCGTTAAGAGATATATTGAAACTGTTGAGGAAGGTAGGTGTCAAAGATTTTCCTTTAGGATATCCCAAAAATCCAAGCACAGATAAGATGAAAATTTCAAAAATGGCTAATGGGGAGTTTTTATATCTAGGGATATGACATTATTTCGCTTCGAATCCTTTTGAATTTTTAAAAGACTATGAAGAGGTTTTAATAGATATAGGAATTGACGGGCTTAAACTTTACAAAAGTTCCAACAAGGTTTTGTGGCCTATTCTAGGCTCAATTGTAGGTTTTCCAAACGTAAGTCCCTTCATAATTGGCTGTTATTCTGGTTTAAAAAAGCCTGAGTTTTCTAAGAGAATTTTGCAATGAAGTAAAACTGCTTAGAGAGAATGGTATAAATGTAGGTAATCGGCAAAATCTGTTAAGATTTAATGTTCGGTTGTTTGTTTGTGATTCTCCAGCAAGGGCTTATGTCACCGGTATCGTTTCCCATAACAGTAAAAATGGCTGTCCCAAGTGTTGCCAGGAAGGAGATTACAAAAACAAAAGGCTATGTTTTTCAATAGAAGCCGGAAGACTCAGGTCAGATGTGTCTTTCAAAATGAGATGCAATCCATGCCACCATCTAGTTGAATATAGGGATAAACTAAGTGTCATGGAGGAAACAGATTTTGGAATGGTGTCTCAATTTCCGTTAGATAGTATGCACCTAGTTGACTTGGGAGTGATGAAAAAACTGTTGAAATTTTTGGTAATCAAGACGAATTTAGCAGATATAAAGCGAAAGATGGGTTTCGTAGCTGGGTGTGTTCCATCAGAGTTTTGCCGGGTTCCTAGAAATTTAAGCGAGTTGAATAATTGGAAGTCAACCGAATTTAGGCAGTTTTTGCTTTACACCGGTATATTCATTCTTAAGGATTGTGTAAGCGATGATCAATATTACCATTTTTTGCTTCTTCATTGCGCCATAAGACTTCTATCTTGTGAAAGGTCACACATAGCTGAAGCAGATATTTCACAAAAACTTTTGGAGGATTTCGTTAGTTTTTTTGCGATTTTATATGGAAATGAATATGTTAGCTTTAATGTTCATTGCTTACTTCATTTACCGGATTGCGTTAAGCAATTCGGCCCTCTCGATTCGTTTTCCGCATATAAATTTGAAAATTATATGCAATATATTAAAAAACTTATTAAGAAGCCCAACCAAATTTTGCAGCAGTTATTTCTAAGGACTACTAGATCTGATCAAGACGTCAAAGATGGGGAGTTTCAACCTAAATAATAAAAAAGATAAAGACAGCTTTGGTTTTTGCAGAGGTAGGGGGCCATTCAAGTCAGTTAAAGTGGGTCCCGGACCTCAAACAATTGTTAAATTTTTCAAAATTACTGAAAATTATTTTGAACAACCATTTCCGTCGTATAGTAGTCTAGGTATAGTTCTTGCTAGTGAATTAACATGCGACAATGAATCCATTTCAGTTGACGATATTCAATTCAAATATTTTTGCATTCCCCAAAACAATAAATATCTTCTCATTCCTCTTTTTCATCATCTTTTCCACGAGTTTTCGAACTAACCTATGCATTCCACTACATCAATCTCATATAATAACATAAATATAATATTAAAATATTAAAAATCTCATATAATAACATAAATATAATATTAAAATAATAAAAATATGTATGATAATAATAATAAACAACTAAAATAACGAATTTTAATATTTTACATAAGCGAATTTGAATCTGAGTTGCCAAGCACTTCGAAAGGTAATATCTAATAAATAACTTTACAAACATCATCCCAACTTATACTTTTTTTATTTTGCAGAAAGTCAAAATAGTTTGCCAAGACGGCTTTTCCAACAGCCGTCAAGCTTAATAGAGTCACCCGCCTCTCCGGAAATTTTTGGGACGGGTATACTTGAGTCCCCCACATCACCGCTCCCCGAGAATGTTAGGGAAAATAAAGGTAATATGTGCACAGTAATAGTGAAAGAATACAAAATGTTTTATATAATCAAACTATTAAAAAATATTGTTTCAGACATTTTTAAGTTGCTTGAAGAGTTGGCTGATGGCCAAAAACATATTTGCGCTAGGCTGAGCAAAACTGAGGAAAATGTAAGTTGTATAAAAACATTTTTGTGTAGATATTTCTCCTCCTCTTAAAAAACTTTTTGAATGGGAATAAAGTTCTACTTTCTGTCATTGTTCGGCCGGGGTGCGTCTTCAACGGGCAGTGGTAGGGCGCACCGAGGTCGATCTCGGACAGGATGGATGTGTATAAATAAAGGAAACAAAACGAACGTTCGTTATAATAGTGTCTTTATTTAAGTGGCTTTCAATAGCATGGATATAAATTACCTTTCTTACGATAGTTCTCCTCACGGCGGTGATCGATGGCAGGTGTTGACCGGTTGACAGCAGGCTGGCAAGAGAGCTAGTCTGTCTGGGTTGAAGACCGTTCACCCGGGAAAAGTCCTCCGGTTTTAAGGGGAAACTGCACTCACACATCGTCACCGACATGTACGTGCATAGCGCTGACAAAACGTACACTTATGCACGTATGCATGTACATGTGGGTGCGATGGTGTGGGCGACTGGAATAAAATAGGGCCGTCATATTAGGGTGGCCCGGAATCTTGTGAAGTTAGGCTTTGGGCCTAAACATGCCGGCCCCCTTGCGATCCGCAAACTGAAGACACCGATCAAGACCACCGGCCGAGGGGAGAATAAACTTAACCTATGGGCGCTGAGACTTCCGGTGTTGGCTGCCACCTAAGCTAGGGGAGAGAAGGGAACAAAAATAAATAAAACAGACGTGTTTATATTTCTTGCCGTTTATTATGGTGAAGGTATAGATATACAATGATAGTTCTTGTTGGAACGCCTATTTCCTAGGCCTTAGTGATGCCTGACAGTACCCAACCGAATATGGTACTCTGAGCGAGCACAGGACCGAATGTGCTGGGCAGTATTCCGGGCAAAACAATGTCCGCGTAAACATCGGCCCCAAGTATAAGTCGCGTTGGGGCAGCCGTGAAGAATTTCGGGTCGGCCAAACGGATGTGGGCGTAGGGCACGGCGACACTAGGGTCGACGCTGTGGCCTGGAGATAACCGATTAAGGGTCGGCGCCACGGTGGCATGGGTCGAGATGGTCTTTGTTTGACCGTGCTTTCCGCGTATGCGTAGGAGGCATCCCATGCGTCCGCCGATGTTGGTGCCAGGCAGGCGCAACTCCGTCATGAGATCCTCGGCGATAATGGTAGTGGGCGAGCAAACGTCGATTAGGGCTCGTACGGGATGGAGGCGCCCTCCTGTTTCGATTAGTACTGTGGCGGTGGGAGTGATGGCCACCATAAGGCTGAGCGTCGGCACGGTGGGCGCATAATGAGACACGAGGCCCGTTCGGAAAACGTGTGACTGCGGCAGATGACGGGTCTTAGCCACCAGTCGGTGGTCCGGTGTAAGTGGTCGGTCCGGTGTCCGATCTCGTCGGGGCAGGCGAAGAGACCTTGTCTCCGCTCTGCCTGTATCAGGCTGATACCGCGGTCGGCGTCGTGGCAGGCGAAGAGGCCGTGTCTCCGCTCTACGTTCGTCCTGTCGTCGTGGTCGTCGATTGACGTCGGTCCGTCGAAGTCGCTCCCTTTCATGTCGGAGTAGTGGTCGGAAAGTCTGGAGGTCCGTATGTTGGGTACTGGCCGGGCGAAGAGGCCATGTCTCCGCTCCGTAGTCCTGTTCGGTTGGTTCGGGTCGGGCCGGACGAAGAGACCTAGTCTCCGTTCCAGCGTCGGAGGCGTACAGTGAGATGGCATCGTCGGGGTCATCTTGCAGTCCCTCTTCCTCATCTTGGACCTGCTGGCTCCATGGTTTACGGCGCGCTTCGTGAAGCAGTTGTTGCTCTTCGTCGACCTCGGAAATGTGAAGCGTGGTATGGTGCTTTTCGCCGCACCGTCGGCATCGTCCAGTGCTGCTGCATCTGTCCGTATGATGGCCCATAGCCAAACAATTCCCGCAAAAATGTCCTCGTAGCGCTTCGCGTAGGCGTTGTTCTGGAGTCTGGGCACGGTAAACGGGGCAGAGGCGGATTGGGTGCTTCTTGGAGCACAGGCGGCATTCAATGACGTACCGCTGTTCGTTAGCTGTTGCACTCCGTTGCATGGCGGCGAAACGACCCATTTTGTCTAAAAGAGGGGACATGTATTTGAATTTGGTTGAGGTGATGTCGTTATGCAAGTGGGGTGGCGAGAGGTAGCTCGTAGTGTTTGGGTAGGTGGGTTACGTCTGGGTTGACATTTATGAGTGTTGCCATTCGTAGGAATAAACAAAGCAAGTTGATCGCTAAGCGCCACTAGATGGAGCCGATGTTTGATCGTTCCTAAGGCTGCCCTGGTAGAGAGTTGAGTGGGTGAGTGGATTTGATTGTGGGTTTTACTTAAGCCACAAATATCCTGCCCCCCAGAAAAACTGAGTGAGAATTGTAGAGGTTTGTCTGAGTATACGTTGGTGCCAAGGCATATCCAATAGGTAGAAGCAGGAGGAGGAATTCAACCCTGCTATACATTTTGTTGTTGCTTGAAGAAACTTTATTGTCAAATAAAACTGATATTGACAACTCAATTTGAATTAAATTTTTATGAAAAAATCCATGGCATGCGTTGAAAAATCAATTTTTTTCTTCGCCTAAGAATCTACAAGTATGTGAACATACAATTGTTTACAAAATGTAAACAAAGCCAATGTTAACAAAGCCAATGTTAACAAACCCAATATAAACAAAGTTTGATAGTGAAGATTCTAGTGTAGGAAAAAAAAAAATTGTATCAGCTGTGCGGGTGATTTTACCTATGTTACTATGCCATGGTTGGTGCTTCGTTTTTTTTTTATACCTTTCATGAACATGAAATGGTATTATAACTTTGGTCCGATGTTTGTAAGTATGAGAAGAAGAAGAGATAGACCCACTATTAAGTATACCGAAATGATCAGGGCGATGAGGCGAGTTGATTTAGCCATGTCCGTCTGTCCGTCCGTCCGTCTGTTTGAACGCAAACTAGTCCCTCAGTTTTAGAGATATCTCGATGAAATTTTGCAAGCAGGCGCCATTTTGCATAGGATTAATCATTTGTCGGAACCAGCAAGATCGGACCGATACATGTCATAGCTCCCATACAATCGATTGTTCCGATAAATGGGTTTTGGCCTATAACTTTTGCAATTCAAAAGCTAGGAACGTCAAATTTTGCATGTTTAGTACATATTGTATTTGTAACGTGTGTAGTGAAAATGACTCAGATCGGACCAACATGACATATAGCTCCCATATAATCGATAGTTTCGATAAATGGGTTTTGGGCTATCAATTTTGCAGTTTAAGAGCTAGGCACGTGCAAGTTTGCTACATATTATATATGTAACATATGTAGGCAAAATCAGCCAGATCGGACCAACATAACGTATAGCTCCCATACAATCGATTGTTCCGATAAGTGTGGTTTGGCAATCATGAAAGGTATAAAGCCTTCGGCACAGCCGAAGACAGCCCTTTCCTTACTTGTTTTTCGTTCAGGTTAACCATCAAATATCCAGCAACTAGTTGCCCGCATGTGGAGAATGTGACACCCGCGTAATTTTGTCACTAGTGATTTTTCACTGCCAAGGCGTAGTGAAAAAGAATGCGGAAGAGAAACGAACAATTCATTCGCCATTTTTCTCCCATTCATAACCACGCGGAGTAAATTTGCGATTTGGTGCATATTGTAAAGAATTTTTTAGTATTTACGTAAAAATAATTGCTTTACATGCATGTGTAAGTGAAGTGAATAAAGGAATTGCAAAAATCAACTTGCAATGTACGACAAATAAGTGTAGACAAATAAGTGTGTCATTGGAAAGTTCCGGATATTCTAAGCTATTGGCTTGTAAGTGGTCGTGATGGGAGATGCCACCATCGACTGAGGGGATCCATTGGTTCCACTACGTAGATAAACGGTGACAATGGACCTTTGGATTTTGTGCCCATCACCTTTGGTTTGCCGTCACAAACACAGTGGATCGAGGCCGAGTGCACCATGACCATGTTAGTGTAGATAAGGTTGTATGTTCACATATGCATAGCTTGTGCCAATTATCCATTTGCCTCTTTGTTTTTCAATGAAATTAATTTAACAGGAATGTAAAATCTGCAGTGGTGCAGTAATCTCCTCGAACATACCTATGTATGCGTGCAAAATCAAGAAAACATACCCGAGGGAAACATTGGAGCGTGCGGCGTGCATGTCAAGGAGTTTTTCAAAGTTCGGTTAAAAAGCATGGCACCATAGTTTTGAGGTACATACATATTTTGTAGAAATTTAAGTAACCATATCGCATGGCGCTTAGGTAGTGAGCAACAAGTTGAGGAACGTTTAGTACGCTCATTATAGCCCTGCTGCTATTGCCTGTGAATTTCGATGAAATCGATAGGGGTCGCAAAAACGTTATTACAATTATTCCCCGCATGGAGCTCCGCCGGAATAGCTGACTAGACCTGTTATAGTGAAACGACTACACGGTAGAATCCACTTTTTTAGATTCGCTAACATATTTTCAAAAATTTCCCGATTTCCAAGTATTTTTAGCCAAATAAATTAAATTATAATCTGACATCAGAAATTTACTTTTGTGTAGCCTTAATTCAAAAAACAATTGAGTTCGAGGTTACAATGAATCCCAAAACAGCAGATCATATGAAATTTTAAACTTTCTTAATAATTTGTCCGATTTTGGTGAAGTCAATTTAATTTCACACAGAAAGACTCGAACGTGGTTCAGTCTTTCGCACAAAAAAACTCAAAAATCATCGGCAAAGTAGATATACATACATACATATGTATTATTTCTATATTGAAACGATTCAGTTAAGCTTTGGTTTCCTCGAAAGCGGTGCCGCTATATAGCGGCCGTTACATAGCGGTAGAGTACGTTGTCAAAAACAATTCAATGTAAAAGTAATTAGGTGTAAAGTTAGAAGACGGTGAAGTTCACCGTAATGTAATATAGCGGCAAGCATGATATATTACGGCCGTCATGACGGTGAAAACTAGTTCTTCACCGTTTTTTCTCACCGCTATTGTCATAGCGGTGTGAATTCTATCAAATTCTTGAAATATTTTTACAAAAACAATATTTTAAGACATTTCAATGTTTGAAAAATAATTATTTACAGAAAATAAAAGCACAAAAACAAACAACAAGTAAGGAAGTCTAAGTTCGGGTGAACCGAACATTAAATACCCAGCGTTAGTTTTTAGAAAAAGGGGGCGTGGTTTTCATCCGATTTCGCCCATTTTAAAAACCAATCTATGCCGAGCCTAAACAATAGCGAATTTGGTGGGAGCGGCCACGCTCCTTGCTTATAAAGCTTTAACCGCTTACATGAGCCAAAAGTGCTGAATCGATCTTTTCAAGGGTTATACCATGTCCTATATATAACTTTGGAAAAGAAGGCGTGCCATGCCCATAACTTTTAACGTATTTTGTGAAATTTTTCGATGTACGGATATATGTGTCCATTAATCAATATTTACATAATTTTAAAAAAGTGGGTGGTGGCACGCCCACGGATTTTATTATGTTGTTTGTCCCTATTGAAGATCAGTTTTCATTGCAGATCTTTATGATACTTTCACAGTGGCTTGTTAATAGTGAAATGTTGATATTTTGTTTATTCACTTGTGGGCGGTGCCACGCCCATTTTCCAAAATATTACCAAAAAACCTTTAAACATCACAAATAACATCATCAGGTGAATGAGTGTACTAAATTTTAGCATTATATCTGTATCAGTTAAACAGATATTGCATATTCCGGTTTCCTAACTCTCGTTTAGAGAACTTTAGTCCAAAAAGGGGCGTGGTCGTTCACCGATTTTTCTTATTTTCTGTAGTAGTACTCTACATAAACATATCATACCTGGAACCTAGTTTCGTAAACCTATCTCAGATCGTTCTGAAGTTATTAGCAGTCGAATTTGAAAATTGCTTGACTCATAAGTGGGCGGTGCCACGCCCACTTTCCAAAATTTTGCAAAAATAATGTAAAGAATATGAAAATTGATGTATGTACAAAATTATATTATTATAGCGGTATCAGTTAATTAGATATGGACTTTTCAATATTTCCACCTCCTTTCAATATAACTTTTATAAAAAAGTAGGCGTGGTCGCCAAGCGATTTCGTTTATTTTCTATATCTGAATTTAACACAACAATAGTATGCCCTCTACAAAATTTCGTTATACTAGCATAAACTGTTCTCAAGTTATTAGGAGTCAAAATTTTAAAATTTCTTCAAATATATGGGGGCGGTGCCACGCCCCTTTTCAAAAAATTTGGTAAAATCCGCCTTAGAACATATAAATCAATACATATTGCAAATTTTATCATTGTAGCTGCTTCTGATATTGAATTAACCCGTTTTATACGTTTTTCGAAATTTTCGATATCGAAAAAGGGGGCGTGGTTATCATCCGATTTCGCCCATTTTCAATAGCAACCTACCTTGGCCAGAAAGTAACCTGTATGCAAAATTTCATGCAAATATCTCAATTTTTACTCAAGTTATCGTGTACACGGACGGACAGACGGACAGACGGACGGACATGCCTTAATCAATTCCTCTTTTCAACCTAAGAACTTTCATATATGGAACTCTATATCTAACTCGATTATTTTGTGCCGTTACATAGTACCGTTATGTGGACAAAATTAATATACCCTTGTACTAGTACTAGTACGCTGGGTATAAAAAACATCGAAATACAGAAAATCAAATCGGCAGAATGTAGGAAATACGTTCATGTAAGTTTACAGAAAAGCGGTGCCGCTCATGACGGCAAGCATAACGACCGCTATATAGCGACCGCTACATAGCGGCACCGCTTTTCGAGGAAACCACGGCTTTACAGAATGACAAATTTGGTTTGGAAATATCCATGAGCGATTATATCGTAATTTGTACATGATTTGCTACCACTCATAGGCACTTATGAAAGACATGTCCATTACCTTCCATCTACCAATATAGGGAATAAACAAAACGTGCTAGCGACCTTTCTGCATGCTATCCGGCTACGTTTACCGGACGTTGTAATTACGTAGCACCAATAATGCCTTGCGGAACTGTGCATTCTCTTTTCGATATATTTCTAGGAATTGTAAAGCAGCTTCTTATTTTCAAAACGTAATTCCTTTAATATTGTCAGCTTTACGACCATCCGCAGTCGGATCTAGATAAGCTTGAACCAGTATATTTTGTACTTAACAACACGTCCCCAATTCAGCGTTGGTACAACTTTAAAAACTTAATTAATTTTCTAAACACCGTAAACGATTTGTCTGTTGGTGTTTCATTCGAAATAAATTTGGGTAACGAAAAGGTTCTGTGCATGGTATTAAAAGAAAGTATTGAATTTATTTTTTTTTTGTTAATATTTTAACTTGTATAATGCTATCAAAGTTCGAAACATTCATTGCTGCAATCACACTTCATGCGTGTATGACATGGACTACATAATTAGCTTATTAATGCTTCTTATTCTCTTCAAAACCTATGGTAAGCAGAATCCCTGACAAAATGCTGTTTATTTATCAGCACAAATATAGTAGGTAGTTAATAAATTGATTTCCTATGCAACGCACTATAACTAATATCTATGAATGACCAAGATATGCGTACCAATTTTTTTGGTCAAATTTAAATTGTGCATAGGGGTACAAGCACAAACATGTGCGTTATGTACAGACGTATGACTATCCAGTGGGTTTGAAAAAGTAATTGTACATACATACACATGTCAGTTAAATGATACAAATAAAATTATTATACAAATAAAAATCCTATTGAAGGAGCTGAAATACTTCAATTTAACTGATATTGGTTGTCGTCGTCGTTGTTTTAGCTTAAATTGAAATATATAATAAATTTGAAGAATGTATAGGGTTTATGTCTTTTAATCACTCCAAAATGCTAAAACAAGAAAAAGCTTACTTCGAAAATTTTGAGAAATTTCGACACTTATTCCTTCTGCTTAGAAAGCATGCCATTAAACTTGATGACCGAATGATCACTACTGCGGACGTAGTTCTGTGATGATTCGCTCAAGCGATGACCTTAAACTAACTTAATAACGTTGGTTATGGCAAAGGCTGGGTAACTTTTGCAGAACGAATATGTTGGCAGTAGGGGCGCCCTTCTGCGTTAGGGTTGTAAATGGCGTAGGACGAGGGGATGGGATTAGATGTTTGGTGTCTTACTTCGTGCACTTGGGTTTTTTTTATTTTTTATTTTTTTCGCGCGGCCGCTACTCCCACGCATGATCTGCACTCAGAGCTTCGGTTAGGTCGCGTCCCCAATGGGAGACTCACTTGATGAGCCCGGGGAGGTGTAGTTACTAGTTTTAAGAAAATCAAAACCTCCTTCTAGGGAGACTCAGGATGAGCCCGGGGAGTGTTAGTTTATAAGAAGTGTTTAAGAAAAGTGACCATGCTCCCAGGGAGACTCAGACTGAGCCCGGAGCTTTAGTTTTTAAGGAAAGTGAATTCCTTCCCGGGAGACTCATAATGAGCCCGGGGAGTTGATAGTTTATAAGAAGTGTTAGCTTTAAGAAGAGTGACCATGCTCCCAGGGAGACTCAGAATGAGCCCGGAGCTTTGGCTTATAAGGAAAGTGACTTCCTTCCCGGGAGACTCATAATGAGCCCGGGGAGTTGATAGTTTTAAGAAGTGTTAGCTTTGAAGCTCGGGGAGGCAGATCATGCGATAGGAGATGCGGATCGCGAACCGCTAGTGTCGGTGTTCGAAAGTTTAGTAAGAGGGAAGATAGCAATGTTTGGAGGGAGGGAGTTAAGACGTGGCTTATGGTTTCCCACACTCTGTCCCTTCTGCGGGTAGCAGGATCAGTTTTACTAACGGTCTTCTCACTTGCCCTTTTTCCGTCCTAAGATCAACGACACGTACCCGGTCATCTTCGCCGGGGTGGACGTTGACTGCTCGACCCATTCGCCATTCATTTGGGGCTAGATTATCTTCTTTGAGGATAACGAGATCTCCCACTGTTATGTTCTGCTTGGAATGCTTCCACTTAACGCGCTTTTGCAGTTCGGAAAGGTATTCGCCCTTCCAACGTTTGCAGAAGGTGTGGTGCAACGCCTTGAGTTTCTGCCATCGGTTGATCATGGAGGCAGGACTCTCACTCACCTCTGGTTCAGGTGGGGCCATGAGATGACCGCCAGTGAGGAAGTGACCGGGAGTGAGTGGTTCCAGGTCGGTGGGTTCGTTCGAAGATGGACTGATTGGGCGTGAGTTCAGGCACGCCTCAATCCTGCACAAAAGTGTGTGGAACTCTTCGAACGTGAACTTATGCTGTGTCGCTACCTTTCTGAAATGGCTTTTGAAGCTTTTCACTCCCGCTTCCCACAGCCCCCCCATGTGTGGGGCGGCGGCAGGAATGAAATGCCACGTTATCGCTTGGTGGCTGAACTTTGACAACGTTGTGTCCCGGATCTCTGCGAGATAGGCCTTAAATTCTGATCGTAAAGATCGTGAGGCTCCGACAAAGTTAGTGCCATTGTCGGAGTATATGTTTTGGGGGCATCCCCTTCTAGAGATAAATCGAGAGAAGGCCGCTAGAAAAGAGGGTGTAGTCAGGTCGCTAGTCGCCTCTAGATGAATGGCCTTTGTGGTAAAACACACAAACAGGCAAACGTAGCCTTTCGATAGTCGGCACCCTCTACCACGGTAGCTCTTGATATCGAAAGGGCCGGCGAAGTCGACTCCGGTATGCGTGAAAGCCCGTGTAAAAGTGGTGCGTTCCTGAGGGAGGTTGCCCATAAGTTGGGTCTGAGTCCGTTTCCGGTAGATGGTGCAAATTTTACAAGTCTGGATAATGGCCCTTATCATGTTTTTTGCGTTGGGGATCCAATACTGGGTACGAAGCAAGCGCAGCATGAGCTGGTTTTCTCCATGTAGGGTTATCTGATGAATCATCAGAACAGTCAGGCGAGATAACCTACAGTTGTAAGGGAGAATAATTGGATGCCTCTCATTATATGCTAAGTCTTGGGAAGCCCCGAGACGTCCTCCTGCTCTTATAATGTTTTCTTTGTCAATGAAGGGGTTAAGTGAAAGTATCTCACTTTTCCCTTCAATGGCTCTCCCAGTCGTCAAATCCCTATATTCTGAACTGTAATGCTGGTTCTGAGAGATCTTTATTAAAATTTGCGTGGTTGCCTTAATTTCCTCAGCTGAGATTAAGTGTGTCTGCATTTGAAATGCCGCTTTTGTTTTTGGGTGAGTTCTTGAATCCGTCCACAAATATACTTTGACTGGGCCCAACTGGATGCTCCTGAGGATTGATTCCATGATTTCTGCCAGTAGAACAGCTCCACACAATTCTAACCGAGGTAGAGATAGTGTCTTAACTGGGGCGACGCGGGTTTTTGCTAGCAGAAGGTTAGTAAAGATGTGACCATCCTTTTTGACGCGCATGTAGATTGTTGCCGCATATGCCTTTTCGGATGCGTCGCAGAACCCATGTATTTCGATGTCGTCTTTTGGCGAGTAGTTAACCCACGTGGGATTCTGATGTTATCGATTTCGTGATAATGTTGCGTGAATGTTTTCCATCTTTCCAACGTATTGTTTGATACTGGTTCATCCCAATCAGTGCCTTTTAACCAAATACTTTGCATGAGTATTTTTGCAATGATGACCATAGGTGCGAGCCATCCTAAAGGGTCGAACAGTTTTGCTATGGCGGAGAGAATCTCCCTTTTTGTGATGTTGTTGCTAAACTCCAACGCGCCTGCCTTGAAATAAAAAATGTCAGAATGGGCGTTCCACCGAATCCCCAAAGCCTTAACCGAACTCGTATCCTCAAACGCTAAGAAGTCTTCGCTTAGCCGATCTGATTTGGGGATGTCCTGCAAGATTTCCTCGGAATTTGAGGTCCACTTACGTAGTGGGAATCCCGCCGAATGCAGCACCTGTCGAATTTCATCCCTGGCTTGAATGGTTGATGCGATAGTATGCCCCCCGGCTAGTACGTCGTCGACGTACATGCAGTCTCGCAGTATGGTTGATGCTATTGGGTGGGACTTTTCGACATCAGCAGCGAGTTGGAGGAGTGTCCGGATCGCGAGATATGGAGCGCAATTAACGCCAAATGTCACGGTTTTTAGCTCATAAAGTCGTATAGGTTCGTTCAGGCAGGTCCGGTAGACTATTCTTTGAAACGGGGTGTGATCTTCGTTCACCCAAATTTGTCGATACATCTTTTCGATGTCGCTGTTAAAGACAAACCTGTATAACCTCCACCGTAAGACCAGTATGGGAAGGTCGGATTGTAGGACTGGGCCTGGGAGAAGTACATCATTCAAACTAAGACCGTTTGCCGTAGGGCTTGATGCGTTGAACACAACGCGTACCTTCTTAGTAGTACTCTCCGCTTTCACAACTGCGTGGTGAGGCAGGAAGTAATTGTGGGATTCGTCAGAGGAAATATTGTTGGTTATTCGAGTCATATGGCCAAGTGTTTCGTACTCAGACAGTACCCTAATATATTCTTTGCCTAAATCTGGGTTTTTTATCAGGCGTGCCTCATTCCTAAAGAATTGTGAGCATGCTCGTTTAAGGGACCCTCCTAATGAAATATTTTCTGGGTACTCTTGTCGAAAAGGCAGCGACACGGTATATCTTCCATCTGAATTTCTCCTTGTCGTGTTCTGGTATAACTCCTCGCAATATTTGTCATCTGCATTTCTCACTTTATTTCCAGGTGTTTTTTCGACCTCCCAGAATGCCGTGAGCTGTTGGTCCAGGGCCACCTCGCTATGATATGAGACAAGGTTGTTGGGTGGACTCGGTGTTTGTGTGTGACCGGTCAGTATCCAGCCGAATACTGTTTCCTGCGCCAGAAGTGTATTTAATACATTCTTTCGAAGGCCAGTGAGTAGAATTTGGAGATAAATCATTTATCATAAATGTCTCCGCCAAGTATAAGGTCTACGTTTTAATTGACGTAGAGCCTCTTATCTGCGAGAACTAGATCTGGGAACGCCTGCCTAGCCATTGAGCTGAGGTGACATGAGGGTAGGTTCCCAGTTAGTTTCGCTAGCACGAGCACCGTCGTCGTCAGGCTGAAACAGGGGTCAATCGGTGACCCCTTCAATGTCCGAAGCCTCCTTGACATGAGCGGTAACTGCGTCTGCGATGCCCGATACTTGGGCATGCATTTTTCTCGCCGGTATATTAATTCTTCGTTTGAGTCTTTCCGTCATGAAAGAGCACTCCGATCCTGAATCAATTAATGCCCGCGCGGAGAAATTGGTACCATTGTGGTGTATGTGTACGTGAGCTGTACCCAAAAGAACGCCCGTATCCGTATTAACATGGCAGGATGTAAAATGCTGGTTACCTGGTAAGCCTGCCTTTTCCGCTTCTCGTCGTGCTTGTGCCTGTTGTGAGGTAGAAGCACCATTTACCGGTGGGCTTCTGAATGGGTTCTGTCTGGGAGTCTGTTGCAGCGTATCCGCATGCAGGAGCGTATGGTGACGAGAGTGGCACGTATTGCAGTTGTACGAACTGGTGCATCGCGTCACCGTGTTCAGGCACCCGTTTATAGATTTTATGAACTTGATTCTGTCCCCTGGGGATAAGTCACTAAAACGTGGGCAGCTGCGTAATCTGTGTTCGTTAGATTTGCACATATTACACACTGCTTTAGTTGGTCTCGACACCTTGGTTTGAAAGGCGCCAAGTCTTTTTGTAGGGGTCTCTGTGGTCTGCCGCGAAGAAATAGGTTTTTGGCTTTTCGCATTGGCGTTGCTTATAAAGCCTGACACTGTTTCAAGGGTCTGAAACCGATTTGAAAGGAATTTGTCCATATCCTCCCATTTCGATATATCCATTTTATGGTCGATGCTCTGTTCCCATAGAGCTAGCGTGCTCTCGGGCAGCTTAGTTGAACATAAATATGTTATGATTGCATCCCAATTTGAAACGTCAATTTTATGGCTTTTTAGGGATGAGAGGCAATTATTGATATCCCGCTGTAATGTCTTAATGGAACTACCGCACTCACTCTCTACCTTTTTAAGATTAAATAATATTTGTAATTGTGAGTTGACAAGAATACGTTTATTCTCGTATCTTTCACAAAGGTTTTTCCAGGCTGTTTCGAAGCCTTCGTTTGTAAGGGGACATTTCTTCACTATGTCCTTCGCCTCCCCCTGGGTTTTTTGGTTCAGATGAAAAAGTTTCTCAACCGGACTTAAACGGGTGTTGTGTCTGTAGATGGCCGTGAACATGTCACGAAACGTTGGCCACGACAAGTAATCACCCTTGAATATTTCTGTATCACACGGGGGGAGACGAGTATTATGCTCTAGAGGCTGGTTTGTAGCGGTAGTCGTTTCCACTTTCTTAAACTTTTCTGCCTCAGCAGTGATTTTTGATAGGCATCGCATGTATATAGCATACGTTGACCTATGCTTTTTCCTTATAGCAAGGATTTCATCTGTTGATGTATCTTCGCAGTCCATCAGAGAGTCAAGAGCAGACTTGACCTTCGTCCATAAGGACCGTAATTCCTCTTGATCAATTGCAAGAGTATGTTTTGTACGGTCCTCCTCACGACTAAGGTTGAAATCGGTTTCAAACTCTGCTATTGACTCTGCTACTCTGATGTACGTATTCATTTTCTCAGCCGTTTCTGAACTCGCGTATAGGGATGCTTTTGTGGGAAAATGCAAGTAAGGTTCCTACTGTGGTGGGTGTAACTGTGACACGCAATTCTGGTTCTCGAACCCAAAGAAAAAGTGACCAAACAAAATTTTAAATGCGGTAGTTGAATATTTATTAAATAGCTATATAGACAGCTGTTTTTGCTACTGTGTGAGACCAACAACAATGTCGCGAGTAACAACAAAGGGACCACTCGCCACCCTCACGTGTAATAATCAAGTGTTTTATTTGGATGTGGTAATATGAAAAGTGCGCGCGCCGTGTATAGCTCTACGAAAAGTGTAAACTTTCCAGAATAAAGTGTTGTGTGCATAAATTAACCTTTTAGAGGCGAAAGACAAGATTTAAAATCAAGTTGCATGGAAACGTATCTGCACGAAAGTTAGGTTATGTTCACCCTTTTGGATATTTGTAATTGCACAGTATTCACTATTTATTTCTGAAGGAAATTTAACACTTCGCGTTTCGAGCACTACGCGCGGCGTAAAAATTAATCACCTCAAAAAAAACGGGCAAGAAATATTGTAACACTTACGTCAAAGTAGATTATTGTGAACTTTGTTTTTGTGGCACGTGTGTGACTGTTGGTTCGATGTTGTTCCAGCTGGTGGTTTTGTTGCAGTATCACGATTTTTTGTGTTGCGAGTGGCAAAAGTTCCCCACGTCAATATTCTTCTCACTGTTTTCTGTGTTGCGAGTGGCAAAAGTTCCCCACGTCAATATATTCACACGGTTTTGGTACTGACTTTTTTGTTGTTGTTGTGGACTGTATAATAAGTGGTAAAGGTGCTGTTCAGTTTTGGCGCTGATGGACCATGTTCGGCCGGGGTGCGTCTTCAACGGGCAGTGGTAGGGCGCACCGAGGTCGATCTCGGACAGGATGGATGTGTATAAATAAAGGAAACAAAACGAACGTTCGTTATAATAGTGTCTTTATTTAAGTGGCTTTCATTTTTCATTTTAGAGGTTTTCCCAAATAAAACCAGTGCTGAGTTCGAGAAGTCAGTAAGGAAGGCTGTGGAGTTGAGCCATCACCGAACTGACCAAAAGCGCTACCTAAAAAAAGAGTAGGCGGGTTCCTCAAAGAAGATATAAATTACCTTTCTTACGATAGTTCTCCTCACGGCGGTGATCGATGGCAGGTGTTGACCGGTTGACAGCAGGCTGGCAAGAGAGCTAGTCTGTCTGGGTTGAAGACCGTTCACCCGGGAAAAGTCCTCCGGTTTTAAGGGGAAACTGCACTCACACATCGTCACCGACATGTACGTGCATAGCGCTGACAAAACGTACACATATGCACGTATGCATGTACATGTGGGTGCGATGGTGTGGGCGACTGGAATAAAAACGGGCCGTCATATTAGGGTGGCCCGGAAGTTTTTCACATTGCCTTTAAGAACTTGATGGAGAACAGTGAGGAACGTCTACCTCAAGTTTGGAACTATAACGTTTGAAGACACCACCAGTCCTAGGTCAGTCCCTAAGCAATGCTTTCAACTGTCTACCTTAACAAGGTGTTGTTATTGTTGGTGGCAATTGTCACCACTGCATTATTTGGCAAACCGTCCTGAAACGGTTCTCATTCGGGCCGCCCTAAGATAGTTTGGATTTGGCTAGTTCTGAACTGGTTTCAAATAGTTCGGATAGTTCTGCTTGTGAATGAGTTTTTATCAAAACCCGATACTTCATAGTGTATTTCAACTGTCACTTTTGTAACCGGTACGGAACGCGTCACGAAGTGGATAGCTCAAAATTGTCCCTTTTGGAGACTGGCTCACAATTTTTCTGCCGCGAAGCACGTCAGACATGCCGTTGATGGTAATCTAGATCGGTTTAAAAAGAACTAATTATACATATCGTCGGCTTAGGTCGCAACGGTGCTAAGTACCATTTTTCAAATTTTACAGGAGAGACAAAAAACAATATAAAAACATAAATTTAAATTAGGGATTTCGGTTTTTTACGTCATGTTACTCAATTTTAGAGTACAATAAGTGGACGCTCATAAAAAAACAAAAACTTTTAATTTTCGCCGAGTTATATGCATTTTTGGGACTTAGCACCTTTTTGCCAGCTACTTTTAATTTTTTTCACTGGACTTAGCACCTTTTCCCAAATCAAAACACCTGCGAGTGAACCAAAGCAATTTTCTGAGTATGAGGGTTCTTAGAGGTTCTTCCGTAGAATTTTTACCTGGTCTTAGATTTCTTATATTAAGCCTAGTTCTACCACAATCCACGCTTAAAGTTCAAATGATGATGGCTCTGTTACTCTGCAATTAGTAGCAATATTTGGATCAAAATACATTATTCTAAAAGCCTAGACATTTCTTTTGATCACACAACAGCGTTTTACTATCGCCGATTCATAGCAGAAAAGCAGGAGTAGATTTTATTGCACAACTTTTGACGAAAATGGACTTTTGTGAAAGTCGACAAGTAAATGTGATTTAGGTTCTTGGAAGTCTGAATATGATAGCCCAAACATTTGTCTTTACTAATCAAGGTCAAAAAGTTATGTGTCAGTCAAAAAGGAGAAGTGAGGTCAGTTGAGGTAGATGATCCCATTTAACATATGCATTCATAATCGAAATAAAGTAGGTACTTAAGTTTATGTCGGTTTTTATGACATATAGGGCGTTGGAAATTGTGTCAAAAAACCCACGCTAACTTTATTAGCTACTATTTTTCGAATATGAATATGCCACATATACTTTAACTTAAAATTTTCAAATTCGCTTGGACTTAGCACCTTTTCCTTTCATTGGTGGACTTAGCACCTTTTCTAATCAATGCAAAAAACGCATTTAAAAACAGAATTGTTATGCAATTCATGATGTAAGTAGTGTATATTAACTGTTTCTAGCATTCTGCATCCAAACCTGAAAAAACCCAAAAGGTGGACTTAGCACCTTTGCGACCTAAGCCGACGATATGTATATGCAATTTTTTTTGTGTCTGTTCGGAACTATGCTCAAAAGTTTTGTTAAGATCCAGAAGCAGGGCTCTGAAAATAAGAGCACTTAATTTTATTGTTTAGTTGTGCCCTATCGCACTTTTCAATTTTCCATACAAGTTGCACGGGAGATTTTTAAATTTTTACTCAAAATTTTGTAACTAAAGAGCTCTAAGCAGCATCGGAAAGCCCTTTTAGAGTTGAAAAAAGAGGGAGTAAGAACCACTTCGGAGTTTAGATGACCTTGTCATCTCGATGAATTCTATTATTATTTCTTGTATGAAATGGGCCAAATGCAAGGCCTTGCATGCTTTTATGATCCATATCTTAGCGCTTCCTCTTGCTAAGAAGCTGGTTTTGAATGCCCTTTTCAACAAGGTTTACTCCATTTGGGAGCCGATTTTTTGCCCACCCTCATATTATGTGTATTAAACAAATGTTAGATTGAGTGTGGGGACGTTGAACTAAAATTCTATTGACAGTGCTAAATGGTTTTGTGTTAAGATTACCATCGTCTTGGCAACGATTTATTTATTTGGTTGACAATGTTTACTCCCCATCTTTTCGCGAGCTACGTATGTTTTTATGTGTTTGGATGTATGTACCTACATACATATATGGCGGTGAGAATTTGTAAGATTAATGAGTTTAACAACAAGGCCAGCGTCAGGATAAACAGACAGAATGTAGTTACTAGAAGAATGAGAAATCGATCTGCGAATAATCGAATGAACATTTGTAGATAAAGTTAAAGCAGAGTAAGAATTTCTGAAAGTAATCCCTTATTCAATAATGGTATTATTTGTTGGTCATTGGCAAATGCCTATCTATGATTTTTCGAAAACAAATGCTATCCTGTTTCATTGACAATTAAAAATGTTTGTCCCTTTTATATCAAACGTCAATCACTTCCAAAATACTGGACCCATTTGGTTAATTCAAATGCCAATATTCCAGGGCCGTGCGCAGGAATTGGCCTTGGGGGGGGGTTTAATTTAGATTTGCATTCACATACATTTATCACTAAGATAAACATATTTGCTGAAACAGATACCTAGACCCATACATCATAAATTTAAATGTTCTTTAACTTTTCTGAAACTGCATACTCTGATACCTAAAACTATACCCAAGAAAACTTTTTTGGTTGTACACATTTTTCTGTATTTGATAGAGAATTGGTGATATGATGGCATATCCCAGCTAACTAAAAGTGCAAAAAAAGACTCCTTTCGGAGCCATAAAACGCTCATTTCTCAGAACTTTACTCTCCAAAATGAGCTTCTTTCCGAGCCCAAATGGATCGAAAAATCGCTCTACGCGGGCACTCCAACGAAGTCATAAAAAAGAGTCCGAAATGTCCGATTTCGATGAATTTGAAGCGTTTTTTGACTCTTTCTAAATGAACTGCGGAGCCTTTTATTAGTGCTTTTCTGAACCTTTTTCGGAGCCTTTTATTCCTCCATTCTGAGGGTTTCTGGAGCCTTCTCAGACGCCTTTCGGAGCCCTTTAATTGGTGCTTTTCTTTCATTCATCCATTCAGAGGGTTTTGGACACTTTTCGGAACCTTTTATTGGTGTTTTTCTGAAGCTTATTTGGGGTCGTTTTTTATTTCTTTTGGGTCATAATTTCTTTCCGCAATTTTTCTTTTCTAACTATTCTCCAATTCTCTATTCACCAATTCTGACTTTCTAAATTATCCCTATGAGCTACATGGGAACAATTTAATTAATTGTCCAACTATATGCTCCAATGATGTTCTTATTTATCTGAAAACCTTGAAGGAATCTTTTAAATTCGGTCCTGTTAGGATTCCTACATGCTTCTTGAAGAAGTGTGCTAACAATATTTACAAACCCCTTACCAATTTGTTCAATCTGTCACTAAAGTGTGGTGTTTTTCCAAAAGCATGGAAAGAGTCGTTTCTTCTACCGCTTCATAAAAGCGGAAGCAAAGCTTCTATAGAGAACTATCGTGGCATAGCAAAGCTTTCTGCCATCCCAAAAGTGTGTGAAGCTATTGTTACCAATCAGCTTACGAATCCTATCTCTACCTTGATTTCCGACTGTCAACATGGGTTCTGTAAGGGAAAGTCCACCGTTACAAACTTACCTGAATTTACTTTGATTTTAGCAAAGTTTTCGATAAAGTGTGTCACTCTTTACTTATTCATAAACTACATCAGTTGGGTTTCGAGCCGGGTCTCAATTGCTAGATCTCTTCTTACCTTAGTGACAGATCACAAAAAGGAGTGTTTAAAAAGTGTGAATCCGATGTTATTTATGTCTCCTTAGGAGTTCCTCAAGGAAGCCATCTTGGCCTGATTCTGTTCTTGTTGTTTATAAATGATATTTCTACAGTAATATAATTTTCGAAAATTTGAATGTATGCCGACGATGTAAAGCTTTTTATGTCATTCGAAGAAGCTTCAATCAGATCTAAATACACTTGTTACTTGGTGCGATTTAAATTATATGCCGCTTAATCTAAAGAAATGTAAGTACATGGGTTTTTCGAGAGGAATATCACAGCCAGCTTCCTATACAATTAACAGTTATAGTCTTGAGCAAATGTATGATTTTGTTGACCTTGGGGTTACTATGGACTAAAAACTCGGTTTTAACTGCCACATTAACTTAACAGTCAATAAAGCTAGAGGCTTTCTATTTTTAATTTATGTAACTAAAACTCTTTACTACATTAGAAGGTTGTATAATTTGGAACCCACGTTACCAGGTCCTCGTGGATCGCTTAGAATCAGTTCAAAAACAATTTTTAATATTTGCCTTAAGAGAGAGCATAAAAAACTCAATTCTTTCTATCCTAAATACATATCAACAATTTGCTTTCATATCCTTTGATTATTATCTTTATTCTTTACAATAACTATTCGCTGTCAACTAATTATTTATTAATTGTGTCGTCTACTTTTTATCTACCTTACTTAGCTGATGAGGTTTTCTCTGTAGCTGAGCAGTTTTAGGTCTCGACGATTAACAAACCAAAGCCAGACTATTGATAAACGTCCATGAAAAATGCGATCTTTACCTTCTGTTAGGTGAAATAAAAAAAAACCTCAGAAAATGTTTGAAAACATTCAAATATTTGAACGGTGTCGCTCATCTGCTCTCCAACGTTCATTTTCTCACAATTCTCTTTACGCCTACAACAAAAAGGGTCAGAAAACACTCGAAATCTTTCATATAACTGAGCCTTGCAGTTCATTCGCTCTGTTAATTGAAACTGCTCACTGTTTTCATCAGTAAAATTCAAAAAAAAAAATGCCCATACGCTACACAACTTTGTAATTTTCGGAAAGCTCCAAGTGCAATTCAAAGTGCCGGACTTATCGTCGCTGCCGACGAAGAAAGGCGCATTCAACAAATTGTCAACGAAAAAAGGCGCATTAAAAATATTGTGGGAAATAAGGACGCATAAAAAAATATTTTGACGAAAAAAGGGGCATTAAAAAATATTTTGACGATGAAAGGCGCATTAAAAAATATTTCGAGGAAGAAAGGCGCAGTGTATACATTTACAGTAAACTTCACAAGGGATTTGGTGCTGGATTGAAAAATATTGGGCCAGCCCAAGTACCCATTATACGTATGTGTTTTTATTTAGTATTTCGTTTTTTGAATAACTTATATTGCAGCTAGTTATCGAAGCGCGTCTTTCTTTCCTAAAAAATATTTTAAAGCGCCTTTCTTTCTTAAAAATTATTTAAAAGCGCCTTTCGTTCTTAAAAATTATTTTAATGCGTCTTTCTTTCTCAAGATATTTATAATGCGTCTTTCTTCAAACAAAAAAAAGTTTGCGCCTTTCATCGTCGACAAACAGCTTTGCGCCCATTTTCGTCGATAGGAACGTTATGTATTGGCCAACCTTATTCTTTGCAACTTTCACCAATTTCTTCTTCCGTAAAATTATTTTGAATAATTTTGTCAAAAATTATTAGTTAAGATTCAAAATAAGATTTATAAACTGTATTTTGAAAACTTTTGCAAAATCATTGAAACTTAGATTTGGCCATGGGGGGGGTTTTA